>JADRCD010174737.1:0-29445 GCA_019843815.1 Montemys delectorum | reverse complement strand
ATTTGCATTTCCCTGATGACTAAGGATGTTGAACATTTCTTTAGGTGTTTCTCAGCCATTTGGAGTTCATCAGTAGAGAATTCTTTGTTTAGCTCTATGCCCCATTTTTTAATAGGGTTATTTGGTTTTCTGGAGTGTAACTTCTTGAGTTCTTTGTATACATTGGATATTAGCCCTCTATCAGATATAGGGTTGGTAAAGATCTTTTCCCAATTTGTTGGTTGCCGTTTTGTCCTATTGACAGTGTCTTTTGCCTTACAGAAGCTTTGCAACTTTATGAGGTCCCATTTGTCAATTCTTGATCTTAGAGCAGAAGCTATGGGGGTTCTCTTCAGGAAATTTTCCCCTGTGCCTATTTGCTCAAGGTTCTTCCCCACTTTACTTTCTATTAGTTTCAATGTATCTGGTTTGATGTGGAGGTCCCTGATCCACTTGGACTTGACCTTTGTACAAGGCGAAAGGAATGGGTCGATTTGCATTTTTCTACATGTTGACCGCCAGTTGAGCCAGCACCATCTAAACAGAAACTTTAATTTTCTAAAATAAAATAATAAAACTTTTCAAATGATGATGACTCATTTCAAAATGGACACTATGAAAAGTACACAAGCTTTGACTTGTAATAGTGAATAATGTGAATTGATACATAAAACAGAAACCTTATCAGCACAGCTAGAATGGTTTTCAGGTTATAGTTAGTACTGAAAATTAGTTATAATGCTGGAAATAATACCCACCTGTTAAAGGTCAACGAGAGATCAATATTGGGAAAAGAATTGACTCTGATGAATCCTATGAAATGTGCTCCTAAGATGGTATTTAAAGTAGTTCTGTTTATTAATGACGGAACAGGAGATGATTAGATGGCATAGATAGTAACTTGTAAAGATCATTCTGAAGCAATAAAGAGTTCTGACAAGAAAATTACCCGAAACTTTAGAACAGCAACAAATCTTAGTTATATTTACTAATACTGTTACTGTTAATAATATTTCTGTATTATGGCCATTCTTCAGAATATGAGTATTAAAACTTTGAAAAGTTAACAATATTAATTACCCCAGGAGCACAGAAGTAGAAAAGGCAGATCTAGGATTCAATAAAAATCTGTATCTGTTCACAAATAAAATGGAAAATTAAAAAATAAAATGTCAGGAATATCTTATGCTTCAAGCAAATGAGAAAGAATTGAATAAAAATATCTATAGGTTAATTGCACACACTACATTGTTTATGCTAAATGAAAATTTAGCATAAACAAAACCAACTTCAGAACACAGGAAATGAGGGTTTATAAACTTCATCTCACTACTAAAAACAATTGTTGATGTGCTGACAAATTAATAAAGCATTAAGTAAATATAAGAAAATAAAACCAAAATCTAAAAATATAATCATTTTTGTTTTCAACCACAAATATAATAAGTCAAATAAAACATTTACAAGAAGAATTCTCAGTAGAAATGATGTAGGATTTTCATCTTATAGACTCTGGAAACTAAACTCTATGTGCACAAAAACATACATCGATCACTTTAAAAAATTAAAAATATACCCAATCAGTAAAGATATATAGGAATTACAAAGAATAATGCGAGCATAGAGCATGCCAGATATGAAAATTATTACATCTAAAATTGAAAAAATATATACTAATAATATGTTGGGGAATAACGCTATCACAAATACTAACAAAAAATAAATTGTGAAATAAAACAAGGCATAAAATAATCTCCTAGAATTTTTGTATTTGAAACCTAAAGTCAGTGGCCTGGGAGAAACTCAGTGGGTCAAGTGCTTGCTGCAGAAGCATGAGGGTCTGAGTTCAAAAAAGCACACGGTGGTACATACCAGCAATGCTAACACTAGGAAGCAAAGGCAGGATTCTGAGGGCTTGGTGGCCAACCATTTTACCCAACTGATGAGCTCCACATTCAACTAGAGACCCATTTCTTTCTTTCTTTCTTTCTTTCTTTCTTACTTACTTACTTAAATAGTTGTTAAAAATTAATAAAGAAGATATTCAATGCTCACTTCTGATATATGTACATACATACATGTACATACACACACACACACACACACACACACACACACACCATTGAAACTAAACCTAAATACAAAGTTAGATGCAATGAAACATTAGTGAAACCAAGGGATAAATTCATGTACCAAAAGATCTTTTGATGTAAAAATGCATATATAATAAACAATAAAGCTTTAAAGTATGTGCTATTTGATATTAAAATGAAAAATAAGTAATCTAAAAATATGCTAGGAGAATTTTAGCATGCACAACCCAGTAACTTTTAAAGAAAGGATAAAATAAAATATATCTTTAAATGCACAGATTATGATATTTATCTAACCCATATAGAACACTAAGCTATGACACTTACAAATATTTTGCTTTAAATTATTTATTTGTCTATTATTTGGAGACAGACAGACAGGCAGGAAGGCAGACAGACAGGGTGTGCAAATAACATGTGGTGACTGCTGAGTGAAAAGAACGCATCAGTCCTGGATCTGAACTTGCAGGCAATTGTGAACCACACAATGGGGGTGCTGGGAACTAAACTCCTAACTCCTGCAAGAGCAACATGTTTATTTTATTTTTTAAGATTAAATATTTATTTCAAAATCTATGTATGATCAGAATGAAGAGACTTTTAACAAGTAAAGACAAGCTGAACAATCTGCTCTAGGCTGGAAAGACTCAATGTTACGAAAATATTAATCTTTTTCTTTTTCCTTTCCATTTTTATTAAAAATAGTATTTTTCATACAATATGTTACTATGGTAACACCCAACTTATGCATATATTACACATAAAATCAAAGATGTATCTTCATTCATACATTTATCTACAATACTAAAAAATTGAAAACAAAGGAGCTATGAGAATTCAGGGGAAAGCTGCCTATAGAACACAAATGGCCACACAGTTCAATCCCTAGAGCCCATGTAGAAGTCAGATTTGGTAAGCAAGTATCACTAATATCAGCACACTCACAGCTGGGGATGAGGAGCAGATATTACAGAATCGTTTGCTTTCTGTCCAGATAGACATTAACAGATAACAAAGATTTTATCTTAAAAAGGCAGACTGTGAGAACCACCACCCAGAGCTATCCCTGATCTCTATACAAGTACCCACAACCCCCCTCAGAAACATCCTACCCACATACCATCCACTCAAAATATAAGAAATTAAATCAATACGAGGGTATATTTATTGACTAATAAGTAAAGAAAATGTGGACATAAGTTGCAGGACATACGTTGTTCACACTGTGAGCCCTGAGATTGTGTTGTTTACTGGAAAAACCTGTTTCTAGTTGTGGTGTGGCTCACCCTTAACACACACCTTCAACCCCTTTGATTGGAATACAGAATAGCCTTAGTACACATCTGCAATCCCAAATAATGAAGGTAAAGTTAGATTGAAGAAGGAAGCACCCATGTTTGAAAGTGATGTCTAAGTGAGTAGCAAGCAAAATGATGAATCAGAGAAATATTTGACAGAATAAGATATGACCAACTCTTATAAGAAAGGAGAGAAAAAGAGAGGCAACTTAAGAGTGAGCAGCTCAGAGAGAGAAGAGGAGAAAAGAGACACTTTTACTTGACAGCTTTACAGAGACAGGTAGCAGAGGGAGAAAAGGCCAGAGACAGGTGAAGACCAAAGAAGCTAGAGAATGAGAAGGAGATAGAAGATTAGAATATTGACAAAGTTGGGATGAGACCAAGCAGAGCACTTCAGTCAGAAGCCGAGAAAGAAGCCAGATTGAACCAGTTATTTTGGAGAGGATTTTGAACCAGGACAACTGAGTTAAACCCGCTAGTCAGAGTTAAGAAAGAACAAGAAAGGACTGATGTATTCAGCAATAACAGAGGCTGAAAACATTCTAGGCCTAGATAAAATTGTATAGAGACTAGAAGCTTCTAGGACTAGGCTTAGGTTAGCAGACTGAGGCATTAAGCCTCTGAGATGATAATCAAAACAGGAGAATAAAAGTTACTTTTAGAGACATATGCACAAAGGAATCCTGGAGTCATAAAAAGTTGATTAGCATGCTATGATTGACAGCAAAGTGCTTGGAATTTGAAGTTCTTATGTTAAGTAAATTAGCCCAGCACAGAAATACAAGTACCCTATGAGCTATAAAAGTTTATAAGCACTAAGAATATAATGGAGGCTATGAGACATCTTGAATGTAGCCTCCCTATGACATTCCTGGCCTCAATTTAATAGTTATTGTAACCAGAGGCTATAGGATTAGGAAGCGAGGGTAGGAAAGATTAATCAAAAGGTATTAAATTGGACTTAGAAAGTATTAGGAAGTTTCTGCATACTATTTCACAGTAGGGTGAGTACAGATAATGATAATGTGCTATACATTTCAGACAGATGTAAGAGAGGGTCATGAACGATGTCATCACAAAGAATAATATCTGAGAAGAATATGGTCAAGCTATTTAAATAACACAGAATATATTATAGATTACAATATTACAGCAGAATCCCAGAACATTAAAAGTTGTTATGTTTTATATATCAAAATATGTCTTCTTTTTTAAAAAGAATACAAAAGCCATAGAGGGTAGTGGGGCAAATATAAATAAATAAATAAATAAATAAATAAATAAATAAATAAATAAATAAAATGTATTTGCTCATGCAAAGTAGAAGATTATCCCTGTATAAAAATGTCATGAAAAAGCCATAGTTTTATACACTGAGAGACATTAGTAGAGCCAAACAGAAATAAAAGTCACTAAAATAATGATAATTAGATAAAATTAACATTAAAAAACTGATGAATCCATTATATTAGTAGCTAGTTGTGATAAAATCAGTATAAATACAATAATTATTAAATTGAGGCAAGGAGTGTCATAGCAGGGATACATTCAATATGAGGCAAAGGAGCTAAAACCATCCAATGGAAAAAAGACAGCATTTTCAACAAATGGTGCTGGCTCAACTGGCAGTTAGCATGTAGAAGAATTCAAATCGATCCACTCTGATCTCCTTATACAAAGCTCAAGTCCAACTGGATCAAGGATCTCCACATAAAACCATATACACTGGAACTAATAGAAAAGAAATTCCGGAAGAGCCTCAAGCACATGGGCAGAAGGGAAAATTTCCTGAACAGAACACCAATAGCTTCTGCTCTAAGATTAAGAATTGACAAATGGGACCTCATAAAATTACAAAGCTTCTGTAAGGCAAAGGACACTGTCAATAGGACAAAACGACAACCAACAGATTGGGAAAATATCTGTACCAATCCTATATCTGATAGAGGGCTAATATCCAATGTATACAAAGAACTCAAGAAGTTAGACTCCAGAGAACCAAATAACCCTATTAAAATTGGGGTACAGAGCTAAACAAAGAATTCTCTACTGATGAACACCAAATGCCTGAGAAGCACCTAAAGAAATGTTCAACATCCTTGGTCATCAGGAAATGCAAATCAAAACAACCCTGATATTCCACCTCACACCAGTCAGAATGGCTAAGATCAAAAACTCAGGTGACAGCAGATGCAGGGGAGGTTGTGGAGAAAGAGGAACACTCCTCCATTGCTGGTGGGATTGCAAGCTGGTACAACCACTCTGGAAATCAGTTTGGCAGTTCCTTGGGAAATTGGACACAATACTACCTGAGGACCTAGCTATACCACTCCTGGGCATATACCCAAAAGATGCTCCAACATGTAACAAGGACATATGCTGCACTATATTCATATCAGCCTTATTTATAATAACCAGAAACTGGAAACCACCCAGATGTCTCTCAACAGAGGAATGGATAAAGAAGATGTGGTACATCTACACAATGGCACAATGGAGTACTACTCAGCTACTAAAAACAATGAATTTATGAAATTCTTAGGGAAATGGATGGATCTGGAGAATATCAACTGAGAGAGGTAACCCAATCACAAAAGAACACATGTGGTATGCACTCACCAATAAGTGAATATTAACCCAGAAGATTAGAATACCCAAAGTACAACTCAGAAACCACAAGAAACTCAGGAAAAAGGAAGACCAAGGTGTGGATACTTCATTCCTTCTTAGAAGACGGAACAAAATACCCATGGAAGGAGTTGCAGAGACAAACTATGAAGCAGAGACTGAAGGAAGGACAATACAGAGACTGCTCTACCTGGAAATCCTTCCCATAGTCAATCATCAAATCTAGACACTATTGTGGATGCCAGCAAGTGGTGGCTGACAGAAGCCTAATATAGATGTCCCCTGAGAGGTTCTGACAGTACCCAACTAATACAGAAGTAGATGCTCACAGCCATCCATTGGACTGAGCATAGGGTCTCCAGTGAGGGAGGTAGAGAAAGGACCCAAGGTGCTGAAGGGTTTGCAGCACCTTAGAATGAACCATCTAGTACTCTCAGAGCTCCCAGGGACTAAACCACCAATGAAAGAGTACACATGATGGGACTAATGGGTCCAGCTGCATATGTATAGCACAGGATGGCCTAGTTGGTCATCAATGGGAGAAGAGGTCCTTGGTTCTGTGAAGGTTCTACACCCCAGTGTAGGGGAATAATGTCAGGGCCAGGAAGTGGGAGAGGGTAGACTGTTGAGTAGAGGGATGGGGGAGGGAACAGGGTTTTCTTTCTTGTTTTTTTAATTTATTTTATTTTATTTTATTTTTATTTTTCAGAGGGGAAACCGGGAAAGGAGACATCATATGGCATGTATATAAAGAAAATATCTAGCCAGGTGGTGGTGGTGCATGCCTTTAATCCCAGCACTTGGGAGGCAGAGGCAAGCAGTTTTCTGAGTTCAAGGCCAGCCTGGTCTGCAGAGTGAGTTCCAGGACAGCCAGGGCTACACAGAGAAACCCTGTCTTAAAAAATTAAAAAGAAAAAAAAAAGAAAATATCTAATAAAAATATTAACATTGAAAAACTGACAAATCCATTATATTAGTAGCTAGTTGTGATAAAATCAGTATAAATACAATAATTATTAAATTGAGGCAAGGAGTGTCACCACAGGGATACATTCAATATGACTTACAATCAAGTAACAGTAATTCCCCGACCCCATGAATCTTTCAAGATCTGGCCATCTCAGCATCCTGTATATGCAGTGCGTAGGGGATAACTACGTGTATCAGAAGCACACCACACGTAAAATCATGTCTTCCTATATTGAGCGACAATACAAACTAGATATGGATACATTACAAAAATGCTTAAAACATAATACTAAGCTTGTTTAAGTAATTGGAAAATAAAATAAAACTGATGTGCATTTGAAACATAAATGGGAATGTAAGCAGCATGTAGTTTAACATCTTAGGGAATGTAGACAAATAGAAAGGATGTTTCAAGTCTGGATTTGCAGCCTGAACTAGCCACTTTTCCATTGAATTTCCCAAGCTTATTGTCAAACCAAAAAGCAAACCTAGCGTATTATTTATGATCCTAGTGTTCAGAAGAGACAGAACCATCTAGGACTTTGGCTGTGACATGACCCTTCAAATTTTGTATTGTCTGCATTTCGTTCTGGTGAAATGCATTTATTTATTCCTATATTTATTCTTTATTCAATATATTCTCATTTGCTCTAATATATTCTGATTCTACTTTTTACTTAAAACATTTAGTAATTTAAATATAAAGCCTTTATATAAAGCTTGTATCCATAATTTAAGTGAAAAATCATAGCATCAGTGACTAAAATACAAGATATGGATGCTTACAGAGAAAATATTTGTCAATTAAAATAAAAAAATGATGTTTTAAAAACTTCATAAATTGTTCATTTATTTCAGTGAAATTAAACTTTAGTGACCTCTGAATGGTATCAGTAGCATCAGAAATAGACACATCATTCATTCCTAACTGCAGAGATCAACAGGAAGTTTTAAAACACCAATATTGATTAAAGCATCTAATACTGTTTGGGAAAGGCAGCATAGTGCTTGGTACTTTCATAATATGTCTTCAGAGAACTTCCAAGTTTCACTCTACTGATTATGTTCCATGAGTACTAACTAGTGAGGTCGAATGGCGGGTCTATATGCTTAACTAAGCATATTGAGAAGGATGATCTGCCTATGCCAATAAGCGCTAGGAAGAATTGTTTCTGACAGGCTGTGCTCTGACCAGTGCTCACCTCTCCCAACATTTGAGAACAAAATTGAGGTATATGATTTGCTGACTGCTTTGAAAATTGCCTTTTGATAGCACAACTGTGACACTGAACTGCATTTCTTTGCTAGAGTGTTTTCACAATAAAGATGACCTGGTGCTTCATTAGCTCCCATGAGTGTCATTTCCATCGCTATATTCTGCCTCTAAGATCTGAGCTATTGAAGCCTTGTTTACTCTCCTTCTTCCACATCATTTCCCATCTAAAATGAATGATAGCTGAAGCAAATGTCTCTACAGTGTATCACTGAGTTTTCCCCCCGAGGATTACACTTAAATCTTTCAAAATGTTGTTTTCTAAGTCCAAATCTGATACTGTCTCGGTAACAACTTAACTCATCGTCTATCAAGAGAACATTATCCTTTGTAACTATACAGTTGTATTTGCTTCACTTTAAAGTGGTTTGGCAGTTTTGTATTATTTTCTTAATTTAATAAAAGAGATAAGAAAGTACCAAAGGCTGAATGAAATAAATCTTGATGCACCACTCTCGATTACTTCTGACTTAGGAAATTCATGTTTATTGTCTTCATGTATTAATATTAAGAAGAAACGGGGAAGTCACACTTAAAATACATCTATTCTAGTGCCCTTAACACTCTCAATAGAACTGTAAGGCAAGCTCATCCACTCATTTTGCTTGATGTGATCATCTTACGTAGCTGGCGTATGGAAATTTTAAAAATAAAATGGAAATTTAACTAATGCTTCTCTGTATTCCAAGGCTGTCCTTTTTGAGTATGTGTATGATAGTTCATTACACTGTCCTGTAATAATTTGCATCTGAAAATGTGGCATTTACATTGAAGACAAAAAGAACATCTCCTTGACCTTCTATGTATAGAGTATTTAATCACATGTCATGGAGGACACATTTACAGTTCAATGGCATGGTTGCCATAGAAATATTCCACAGAAATGTTTGAGGAGTGCTTTTAGAACCACACTAACATGATGGCATTATCTTATCTTGTTTAGTTATCAGACTAGAATTTACAACACTAGTAAATCAATACGAGTATAACAATATAAGTAAATAGTTTAGCTAAGCACAAGCAGAATAGCTATAACCTTTAGTCACAGCACCAATATGAAAAATTTGAGCTGTTTATGTATTGACATGGGAGTGTTTGTGATTTTCAGTATGACAAAACACACAGCTGTTAACTCAGTAATGTGTACAAGAAGGTTTAATACAAAACTATATTCACTTAGGTAGACCTAGTACAAGGCCATGGAAGTCTCTCAGCAGTATTTTCACAGGAACATATATTTTGTGAACCTTCTAAAATTAAGATATGAATATAGATGAAACTAGAATTATCACATTGAATTCTAGCACACAGTACATTTTTTGTTGTTTTCATCTTCTAAATATGTTTGCAGTAAAAAAACATACTGATTGATCAAGAAGGAAATGATATCCTTAATTTTAGAACTCTGTTAAGTCCCTTTTGTTTTCTATACATTTTGGGAAGTAGGAACATTAGCTTTCTACAATGGTATATGAGATGAGCAATTCTTAAGAGTGCATTGGCTCTTTTGCTCTTGCCTCTCTCTTGTCCCCTTGCTCCCTATTCCTTCCCAACCTCTCCATGTGGTCATGGCTGACCTGGCCTCCACTTCTCTACTCTCTCCTTCTCTCTGCCTTTCTCTGCCTCTACTACTCTCTTAACTCCCCTCCCCATGCCCTAAATAAACTCTATTCTATACTTAAAAAAAAAAAGAGTGTGTTGAACTACAGTATCAGAAAGAGACAAAGTGTTAAGTCAGCAGTAGTGTTTATAGAAGCAAAAAAGAATCTATGTAAAAATTCTATAAATTCTTCTGAAAATGTATCAATATTGTATAAATTAAAGGTAAATGCATTATAGTTCATACATCAGATTGAATATTTCATGAAATAAATGAGCTGCAATTGATATTTAGCTATTACTGGAGTGATCATATTTTGTCATAAGTTCAATGTCTTTCTTCTATTGAAATTTATAAAAACATTATTTTTCTGTTAAATTGCAAGAGAATAAACTATATTCCTGTCTCTCTACAAACAATAATTGTAACATGACAGTTCTCTTTGAAAATGAATAATCAAAATACATGTGATTAATATATGTATTGACAAATCACTGACAATTCTGTTTTATTTGATTACCTTAATGATTATATTGAACAATCTCCATTTTAAACTATAGCAGATTTGCAAACTTCCCTTATTCTTAACAAAATACACTATTACTATTTTTTAGAATACTCAGGATGTGATAACATTTTTCATTTTCTAAAGTATGTGTTTTGAGTAAGAAATCCTTTTTAAAACTATTGTACTCTTCTATATAAAAGACGGATTCCAGTCAGTATGTTGAGTTTAGCGTCAAAGTTAATATTTTGATGTTATAATTAAATATACCTGACAATTGCTAAATAGTGTTATTAGTGTTATTACATTTTCTTAGTTATGAATACGCTGTAAGTTAACTCAGTCCATTATAATACCACAATGGAAAAACCGTGATTTTAGGTTTCTTATTTCCCAGCCAATTTTAACATTTCCACAATGGAAAAAAAAACTCATAAAATGGTAGAAGACCTGAAAATGCATTACAGAAAATATATGATAACAGCTGCACTGAAGGCAGGCATGATGGCCCACTGGCAGCATGCCAGGTGCTGAGGCAAGAACTTTATGACTGCTAGGGCAGCTTTTGGTACAATCAACAGCAAGTTGCCATCCAGCCTGACCGATGTAGAAAAACTCTTCCTGTGGCTGCTGTTGTAAGAGGAAAACTGAGAGGTCCCCAATGCTTCAATTCTCAAGTAACAGCTCTTTCCATTATGAAAAATGAACTCTGAATTCTTCATTACAGAAAGTGTGGTTGTGGGGATATGAAATTAGCAGATGCAGTCTCACTGATGAACAAAATAAACTGCTCACCGTCAGGGAACTATAACGTCCCATGTGGCTGAAAAGGGAAAGACTGGAAAGGCGATTTTGGAGGTTCTTTGGTTAGTTACAAGCTCCACAGTTTTCTGAGTAGATTTGCTTCCAAGATGCTTGAGACTTTCTTAATTAAAATTATATTGATGTGTAGTATCTGAAAGGATAATTAAACGTCGCAGCAGCCTTTGAATACAAAAACATATGGGTCTTGCCAAGACAGTAATTGGGAACTAGTACTGAGCAACAGATTCAAGTTGACAGTTGATGCAAAAACGTTGGTCAAGACGACTTCTATCAGCAAGACAACTATAGGTAGACCATTGTTAAGTGATGTGGTCCAAATCCTTTATGCTCTATTTGAATATAGAAAAGAGTTTATGATAAAAAAAATGTCCATTTCTCTCTGTTAATTTACCATAAAATGTAACAGACTAAATTAGAATATGAGATTGTAAGAAAGTTGGTATCTCAGTCACATTGTTTTGGTCATTTGTTTCCTGATGATCGTAAAGCATACTGAGCTACTACATTATACTTTCCTACATTTAAATACAAATTAATCTCATATGCTCATATACTACTGATGACTATTGCTTGAGAGGGTTCAGTATTAAAGAAAAGATCTGATGTTCCATCATGAGAGTGACTGAGGCTGAAATTGCAAGGTTGTGATAGAAATCGTTAGTCAATAATTCCTGGGGAAACAGCAGCCCAAGTAACAGCAAGCATGTATCCGCTGTTTTACAGCCTATAGTGCCCTCTAAGTCCTGGGAAACATAAGGATTTAGTAAAACAAATGATTGTGTTAGGAGAACAGAGGCACACTATCTTACGATTCCCAAATCCTTTACCTGGCTAGCATCAACAACTCTACATGGACCTTAAACAAGACAATCCAAGAAACATGGCTCCAGAATTTTATTCTGGCATCCTAGATGTGAAAAAAAATAGGAGCTAAACCTTGTGGGCTAATCGTCAGTGTCAATTTTACTGGATGAAGAAACAGCTTGAACAACACTCAGAGACCTACAGCCTGGATAATTGCCTGGTTTGCCTGGAACTCTGAAACCTGTCTGCAGTGTTAAACTGACCTTGGGCGAGAATTCTGCAGCCAGTCCCACAACACCCAGAGAAAGACACACTCCCAGGCTCTCTAACACTCCCAGGATTATAGGAACAGAGGTGAGGATGCAACACCTGCCCCAACACCAGAAGTAACTGAGACTAGTGGGACCCAGGAACTCCAATTCCTTCTGATCCGGGATAGTGCCCTGAGTAGACCTTGGGCACCATCTCTGCAGTAAGTCCCACAACACCCAGAGGAAGGTCCCACTCCCAAGGTCTCTAACACACCCAGGATAATAGGATCAGAGGATCACAGGATTCCAAGATCCCAGGAGCTTGGTCACACCAGGATCTCAGGGTTCCAGAGGCAGCTTGACTCCTAGGAACTCTAAAATACCCAGGATCTCAGAATCATAGGATCACAGAATCACAGGATCACAGAGACAGCTGAATTCTGAGGAGTTCTGACACAACCAAGATCACAAGAAGGACAGGCTCCAATCAGATATAACAAGGGCAAGTAGCACTAGAGATAATCAGAGGGTTGGGAGGCAAGTGTAAGAACACAAGCAACAAAAACCAAGGTTACTTGGCATCATCAGAACCCAATTCTCCCACCATAGCAAGTCCTGAATGTATCATCACACTGGAAAAGCAAGATTAGAATCTAAAATCATTTCTCAAGGTAGTGACAGAGGACTTTAAGGAGGACATAAATAACTCCTTTAAAAAAAATTCAGGAGAACATAGGTAAACAGCTAGAAGCCCTTAAAGAGGAAACACCAAAATCCCTTGAAGAATTACAGGAAAACACAATCAAACAAGTGAAGGAAATGAACGAAACCAGCCAAGATAAAACTGGAAATAGAAACAATACAGAAATCACAAAGGGAGACAACCATGGAGTTAGAAAACCTAGAAAAGAGATCAGGAGTCATAAATGCAAGCATCACCAACAGAATACAAGATTGACACTTTTGCATTGTCAAAGAAAATTTGCATTGTCAAAGAAAATGCAAAAAGTGAAAAGCTCCTAACCCAAAACATCCAGGAAATCCAGGATGCAATGAGAAGACCAAACCTAAGGATAATAGGTATAGAAAAGAGTGAAGACTCTCAAGGTAATGGGCCAATAAATATCTTCAACAAAATTATAGAAGAAAACTTCCCTAACCTAAAGAAAGAGATGACCATGAACATACAAGAAGCCTACAGAACTCCAAATAGACTCAACCAGAAAAGAAATTCCTCCTGTCACATAATAATAAAAACACCAAGTACACTAAACAAAAAAAAAGAATACTAAAAGCAGTAAGGGAAAAAGGTCAAGAAACATATAAAGGCAGGCAGGCAGGCCTATCAGAATTACACCAGACTTCTCACCAGAGACTATGAAAGCTAGAAGAACCTGGACAGATGTCATACAGACCCTACAAGAACACAAATGCCAGCCCAGGCTACTATACCCAACAAAACTCTCAATTACCATAGATGGAGAAAACAAGATATTCCATGACAAAACAAAATTTACACAATATCTTTCCACAAATCCAGCCCTACAAAGGATAATAGATGGAAAACACCAACATAAGGAGGGGAACCACACACACAAAAAAAAGCAAGAAAGTAATCTTTCAACAAACCCAGAAGAAGATAGCCACACAAATATAATTCTATCTCTAACAGCAAAAATAACAGGGAGTACCAGTCACTTTCCCTCAATATCTATTAACATTAATGGAGTCAATTCCCCAATAAAAAGACATAGAATAACAGACTGGATATGTAAACAGGACTCAGCATTTTGCTGCATGCAGGAAATGCACCTCAGTGATAAAGACAGACACTATCTCAGAGTAAAAGTTTGGAAAACAATTTTCCAAGAAAATGGTCCCTAGAAACAAGCTGGAGTAGCCATTCTAATATAGAATAAAATAGACTTTCAACCTAAAGTTATCCAAAAAGATAAGGAAGGACACTTGATACTGGTCAAAGGAAAAATCTACCAAGATGAACTCTCAATTCTGAACATCTGTGCTCCAAATGCAAGGTCACCCACATTCATAAAAGAAACTTTACTGAAGCTCAAAGTATACATCACACCCCATAAAACAATAGTGGGAGACTTCAACACACCAATCTCAGCAATGGACAGATCATGGAAACAGAAACTAAACAGAGACACAGTGAAACTAACGGAAGTTATGAACCAAATGAATCTAACATATTTATAAAACATTTCATCTTAAAGCAAAAGAATATACCTTCTTCTCACTGTCTCATGGTACCTTCTCCAAAATTGACCATATAATCAGTCACAAAACAGGCCTCAACAGATATAAGAAGATTGAAATAACCCCATGCAAACTATCAGATCACCATAAACTAAGGCTGGTCTTAAATACCAACAAAAACAACAGAAAGTACACATACACGTGGTAGCTGAACCATGCTCTACTCAATGATAACTTTGTCAAGGAAGAAATAAAGAAAAAGATTAAAGGCATTTTAGAATTTATTGAGAATGAAGACACATCATACGAAAACTTATATGACACAATTAAAGTAGGGCTAAGAGGAAAACTCATAGCTCTGAGTGCCTCCAAAAAGAATCTGGAGAGTTTACACTAGCAGCTTGATAATATACCTGAAAGCCCTAGAACAAAAAGGAAGCAAATACACCCAAGAAGAGTAGACAACAGGAAAGAATCAAACTCAGGGTTGAAGTCAGCCAAAGAAAAACATAAAGAACTATACAAAGAATCAACCAAACCAGGAGCTGGTTCTTTGAGAAAATCAACAAGATAGATAAACGCTTAGCCTGACTAACTAAAGGGCACAGAGACAGTATCCTAATTAACAAAATCAGAAATGAAAAGGGAGACAAAACAATGAAATATATCTTAAAATAATTATTCTGTTTCTTGAAAAGTAACAGTTGAAAGTATTAAAATCATGTTCTACAAACATCATGGAACTATTATTGATAAGTTTTCTCACTGTGCTTGAAATCAGCATTTTCTTAATGTTTAACTTCAAAGAGGTTTTGCTATTTTGAAATTATTAAAATATACTTACTGATAAAATAATTTCTCTCCTAGAAACATGGATAATTTTTTAAAATAAACTTATAGTTAGACACTGTACACAGATATATAATGCATTTTAAATACTCTCACTAGGTCAGTTGGTCTCATAAAGAGCTTTCTTATATATTTTAAATTTAAATGTATTTAAATATATAAATATAAATGTATTTAATAAATATATTAAATAATTTAATATAAACATATTAAATTATATATTTATACATTTTCTTAATGGTTTTTAATATTTTATGCTCTTTTACTATGCTTAATTTCCAAAGAATATTTTGTAGGTTTTAAAACAATTTAGTATTCAACATTATATATAGGGATCCTCAGTTATGGATAGTATTAAATGTTCATTAATGATATTTTTTAGGGTATGAAAGGATATGAAAATAAAAGTTGAACAAATTTTTATGTATTATTTGATTCTCAAAATATGCAATATTATTAATATGTTCAATGTATAAAATGCATTTAAATAATAAAAAATTAAGGAAAAAAATAAAGAAACAGCTGGATCACAAAATCTAGGCCTGTCTATGAGGGAGTAATAGATATGGCTAATTAAGGTAGAAGACCTAGCTTAAATGTAAGTGGTACCATTCCATGGGCTGGGGTCTCTGACTGAATAAAAAAGAGATGTTGAGCTAAGCAAAATATATCATCTCTCTGTGCTTCTGGGCTCTGGATGCCAAGTGAGCTGCTGTTTTATGTGCTCACTGCCATGTCTTCCTCATTAGGATGGACTGCACATTCAAACCGTGGGCTGAAATAAACCCTGTATTCCTTTAGTTGATTTTGTTGTACATTTTATCCCAGCAACACCTAACATCTACATAGACAACTACATGGGTCCTAAATGCTTCAGCACACTGGTTAGAGGTTGGAATTTTTGACAGTTTTAGAAAGAATTACCCAGGCACTAGTCACAAACAAAGAGACCACACACCTGTGCCACACCCAAGTAGAAAAATGGGAAAATAATACTAATGTTGTACACCACACCAGCATGGAAAGTTCCCCCTAACAGCAAAGAAAACATCAGGAAAAAATACAATAAATTACAGAAACTAACTCTCAGAAAGTTTGCCAACAATTATCAGTTATCCCAAACAATAACTAAAGACAAATGGCTTAAAAGCAGAGCCTTTCAGGATTTTGACCTGGTATACCCATCTCTCTCTCTCTCTCTCTCTCTCTCTCTCTCTCTCTCTCTCTCTCTCTCTCTCTCTCTCTATCTATCTATCTCTCTCTCTCTCTCTCTAGCTTCCACAACAGACTGGAAACTATGAATTGTATTTCTTAGCCTGCAACTGAAAATTCTGTCATGAAGCAATTTAAGTGAAGAAGAATTTACTTGGGCTCGGGGTTGAAGAGAGTATGTCCACCTAGGTGACAAAGTCAAGGCAATGGGAAGCTGTGGCCACAGTGATAGAGGTTGTTTGTAGTGCAGGGGCTAGCCAGAAAGCAGAGACCATCAGGGAGAGCGGGAGGGAGAGGGACAGAAAGAGCCTGGTCCTGGAGACAAGCTTGGGCTTTTAACTATGCCTTAACTCTACTTAATGGAGGAGCCAGTTCCTCCATCAAGGTTGTACCTCCTAAAGGCTCTCCAACCTCCACAAACAGTCCTAGCTGGGTACCAAGCATTCTAACACATGAACCTACAGAAGATATGTCACAGTACAAAGATAGCCACTGCCTTCCTTATGGCCATAGCAACAGTTATGGCCAGGAAGTTTTCCTACTTTGCTTTTTGTTCTTGTAATAAACAACATGATCTACAGATCTACAGCAACTTTAGAGGGAAGGAGTTTATTTGGCTGACAGGTTACAATCAATCACCAAGAGCATCAATCAAGTAGCATAAACCTGAAAATAAGAAAGATTTAAGGATGATAACCAAGTTCATTTACTTAATCTCATCAATCCTTGTACATGGAAATTTTTGACATCTTGCTCCCCTATTGCAGATGTGAGGTACATGCAGAGATACATGATTGCATAGAATCCCATGCAGTAGATAATTTTAAGAAATAAGTATCAAAATATTTTATATCATTTATGTTATTGAAAGTAAAAAAAGTAACTTCACATTACCTTTTTCATTTTTATTTTTATGAGGCAAATACTATATGAACTATATATAATAAACAAACTAATATGTTTTATGTTAACAATCAACAATAGAAGATATAAGACTATCTGTATTGCAATGTTGATAAAAAAACTGAAGTGTACTTTTAAAAGAACTCTAAAGCCAATCACTCAATGTAGAATCATAAGGTAAACTTTAAGTAAGATCATTGACTAACCTGTAATATTTAAGAATTTGGGGCAATTGTTAAACATGTTTTAAAACTAGACTTTGATAACTATGGAAAAGGAAAGATAAACACAATTAGTAATATAAATAATGACTCAGAGATCAAGCTTGATACATGACTAACTGGCAGAGAACATTTGGACACAAATTTGATGACATTTTTGAACGTCTAACTGTTGGGAATGACAATGTGTGTATCAAATTGATACTTAAATCATTACCTACTGCACAAATTGAATGGACTTGAAATATCTTTCCAACTTGGGATTTCTAATCACTTTCACTATGAATCTATGTTATTTGGACTATTTAAAAGCAATATCTCTATTCATATTATACCACTTGTCTGTATACTGTTTTAATGTAAACTATAAGTACAAATGAAACTGCAAACACATGCCCCACATACCGTGCATTCTTGGTGTCTTCTATCTTAATATTTATTGACCATCCCAAGGTACCACATTTAATTACAGACGGTTTTGTATTGGCATTTACAAGTAAACAAATGACTGCATTAGAATTAATTACACTATTATTTGGTGATTTCATTATTCAGTAGATAAACAGCTCCAAGATTAAGAGGATGTTTCTAAACAGGAATGACTTTTAGAAATTTATATGCCATTATTTCTACACATAAGTTTACTTATATCATCAGAAAATCCATTCAGGACAAGTTTGTGGAACACATGGATTTGAGTGAGTCCCTAGGAGAAGGAATTACTCCCAATCACCATGCTTCTTCTATGCTAAAATGTTTCAATGATGGTTATTATCTGTGTATATCCTACTCAATTCAAGGCTTCTGAGTAGCTAAGTCGATAAACAGAAAGCAGAGAGCAATGCAAATAGGCCTGTCAGAGTCATCAACCAAGATTCATGATGAAGCTGATATAAAACACAGCATGGACCCTCATAAAGCTTGAGTTGCCTGCAGCTCTCTGCACTTGCTGAGTCCATGATGAGTACGGACTCTTGAATTAACATGATATGAGATTCAAGGAAGTTGAACAAAAAGTAAAGAGCTGGATTCAACGGATCTAATTTACTTACCTCACAGAGCTGGCAGGTGAGCTAGGAGGAGACAATGCAGCAACTCAGGAGAAAAAGAGAAATAGGAAAAGGCAGTTGTAACAGTAACACCAGACTCACAGGAATTTCATGTATCAAATAAGTTGCTCCTTTTCTTATTTAGTTCTGACTCCTTGGGAACATGAAGATGTTATTCTGTGACCTTTGGAAGCAAGAGCTATTTCAGCCTCAGCACTTGACCCACTTCTGCTTTAATACAAAATGAGTGGTCCAGAGAAGCTGAGGTTGCATCATTTTGGAATAATTTCAGTATAGAAAAGGCTGCTATAAATCAAGAGAATATGACAAGATATAATATAATATGGCATATTCTCCTTTGAAGCTCCTTATGCACTGGGTAGGACTGCACCTTCCTATCCTGTAAGTATGCCCAGCTCATCTGGCACTTTCACCTGCCTAGTTTCCAACAAAGCCAGCTCCTTCTCATACCAAAAGACTACCAAGCTTCTGGTATTCCCTCTGGCTGAACCTCCAGTTAGGGCCACAACTTACCCTCCTATACTTTTACCTGGATACTTCTGGACTTCCCTTCTGAGCAACCATGTAAGTCCATTTCTCACCTCTACTAAGACCCACCATATCTTCCAATACTTTTCTTCCTGAACCATCAGCTTGCTTGTCTATTTTCTACATCATTGACCATCATGGGCTTTTCCCAGACTTCCCTCACAGAGAGGCTAGCTCCTCCTTGTTAGCCCATAAGCCAACCTAGCTCTACAAGAACTTCTCTTTACCATGTTGCCAGCTATTTTTCAACCTTCCTAACCTTATGGCTCATATGGATTTAAGGAACTTGCCTGCACTGTGTAGCGATGTAGGCTTGAACTTTTATATTCCAGCCAGCATGTATGGGATATCCCTTTTCAAATGTCACCAAGCTGAGCCACTAGGTAGGCATCCTTCAACTTCATCCAATAGGCTTTTCAATTCTTCCTGTATCTCATCTCTATGTGCTTTCAGACCACTGTGCTCCTCTCAGGTCTCCCATACCCACTACTCAGATTACACCCCTTCCTTCTTACCCTGTGACATTCCCTCCTCCTCTGGGATCTGGATTTTGAGGGATTCCTAGACCTTAAACAACTGACTCCACCCTCAGCCTCCCAAGATCTCCTGCCCTCAGTGGCTGGTTGATCAGTTCTTACTCAAGATTGAAAAAAAGTCACACATAGAGAGCCAAACCAGAAGTCAGCACAGAAGAAAACAAGAAAGGTGTAGAATGAAACTTGTAAAGTGTTTCTTGGTCCTGACAATAACCACCTTTCAAAACAAGACTGGAGATAATCCCTGAAGATTATATCTATATCTATATCTATATCTATATCTATATACATGCATACATATATATATGTTCAAATATATGCATACACACACATACACACACACACACACACACACACTCACACACACACACATAACTATATTCAACCATCTTACAATTCAATCCTCTCCTGAACGTTATACATGCCTACATTAAAGGAAGAAAGATGATTTGAGCAAAAAGAAAGACATAGCAAGCCATTTCAAATACATAAGCCTCAACATAGAAAGTAAAGTATCACAATAAATAAAACAGGGCAACATGATTACCGTAAGAATTACTAAGCCCATAATAATGAACTCCAGTTAGAAGGACCTGGAAAGTTGTCTACATTCTAGACAAAGAATTCAAAGGAATGGTTATGTGTGTGTGTAAAAATTTAAAAAGTTATGAATGTACTCTAAACTAATAAAAAAGAGTAAAATGGAATGTAGAAGTAATGCAAGATATGAGAATCGAATTCAATAAAGAGATAGACTTGCTGAAGAAAAGCCAAACTTATGAAATGATGTTGGAAAGGAAAAACTAAGCCAAATAAAATCTTCAATGGAAGTCTTACCAACAAAATTGATGGATCATATGGAGAATAAAGCCACAATAAGAAGACAAAAGTGAGAACTGGTTTGTTCAGCAAAGGTCAAAGAGAAATATCAAATATATAGATAAAGATACATATATAGATGGTATAGTGATATACATATGTGAACAGAACTTGAGGGTACAAACTAGTCTGGCAACTATGGAAATCAGTGTGAGGTTTCTCAAAAAGCTGAAAATAGAGCTATCCCAAGACCCAACTACACTATTCTTGGGCATATGACCCAAGGACTCTCTACCTTACTACACAGAAACTTAACAATCTATATCTATTTCTATTTAAGTCATAATAGGTAGAAATGGATACCATGTATGTGATACTTTAAGTGAGAAGGACCCTCGTAGGCTCGTATATTTTAAACTCTTAGTCACCAGGAAGTGGCACTATTTTCAAAGGATTAGGAGATATAGCCTTGTTAGAGGACATGTGTCACTGGGTTTGGGTTTTGAGGTTTCAAAGGTCCATGGCAGGACAATCTATTTATTCTTGCTGCCTGAGGATTAATATGTAGAACTCTTAGCTCTGTCTCCAGTACCATGTTGCTATGATTTCCACCATGATGATAATAAACAAAAGCTCTAAGCAAGCCCCAGTTAAATGCCTTTTTCTGAGTTTCCATGTCCATGGTGTCTCTTCACAACTATAGAAGACTTACTAAGATAATATAGATGTCCATCAACTGGTGAATAGCAATGAAAATACAGTTTGTTCATACAATGGAATATCACTTGGCTGTAAAGAAAAATGAAATTATTAAATTCACAAGCAAATGGTTAGATCTAGAAATAATTTCCTTGAGTGAGGTAACCCAGACCTAGAGAGACAAAGGATACATTTTCTTTCATATGTAAATGCTAGAATTATTAGATAGATATGCTTAAACTGGGTATCGATGAAAGGCAGGAAACAAGTAAGTTGAGATGATGGAGATATCAAAGAAAGAGGATGGAATAAGACTGTATGAAAGAAAGAAAGAAAGAAAGAAAGAAAGAAAGAAAGAAAGAAAGAAATAGAATAGCACACAAGTTTCAAATGGAGCACAGACAGAGGGTAGGGTAGATCAGTAATTTGGGGGAGGACAGCTAACACTAAAGACCCGTGAAAAATGCCGTGTGGAAAACTCATACTACAGAAGTTTCCTAAGCCATAAACACATATAAAAGGGTACAACATTTTAAGTTGTGCTTTATTTTATATCATAATATGGACATGAGACCCAGGGAACAAGCATGAAAACAAAAGAGTATATTTTAACAGTGATGTCTGTGTTTGTCAATTTGACAAGTGGTGGATTTTACAAAGTAGTATTTATTATCAGCTTGGCATAACCTGGAGTCACCTAAAAGAAGTAGCCTCAACTGATTTTGTTAATATCGTATATCTGTTTGTGGGACATTTTCCTTGTTTTCTAATTAATGTAGGAAGGCCCATACTGCAGTCTGCATTACAATTCTACATAGGTCAAGGATGTGTAACAAAGCTAGCTGAGTAGGCTATGTTCCTCAGAACATGTTCTATGTTTCTGCTCCAGATTCCTGCTTTGACCTCCTACCCTTGTTCTCCTCAGTGACAAATTTCAACTTGGAAGTATAAGCTAAAATAAATATTCTCCTCCTCAAGTTGCTTGTAGATTTGGTATTTATCACAGTACCAGATTAAAGACACACACCCTTCCCCCAACACTCAGAGAACATCATGGATTAAGAAGGCAGAAAGATTGTATGAGACAAAAGGATCAGACATCTGCAATGAAACAGAATTGTCTTGATATGAAATCATTGCTGTTTGAATCAATCAACTAAGAGTGCTATGTTGTGTATGCACACAACTTCAAGCCAATAAAACTACTAGCATGGTCATAGAGTTCCAGTTAGTGGAGAAGTTATTGGAGACTGATTGCTGCTGTTAAGTAAAGCTGATGCTCTTCACACTGCTGCCACTGAGACACTATCCAAACTCTCACCCTACACCTATGCGTGTAGAGACAATCTAAGTGGAATCCATAAGTTTAAGAAAATATAAAGTCAGCATGTAAGTGTGGGAGTGAGAAACAGTTGGGAGAGAGCAGGCAGGGATTGAAAAAAAGTAATCTGATGCGTTTGATCAAAACATTCATTGTGTGCATCTATTAAATAATTAAACCAATAAAATTTCTATTAATACAACAAATGATTCTGTTCTTACTTTGTTGAGCCCCAAGTGCATACCCTTCATCCTCATAACCTGATTTTATTACGCACCCTTTCACCTTTTCCTTTTCTCTGGTACATTAAAATAAGCCTAATATAAAAGAACTATAAAAATAAAAATTAAAACTGTCATGTAATTTCCTATTCCTCTCCTTGAACTCACAACCAAGGAATCCCTACGTACTTCTGGTCAAACTCCCATTTTAGCTTTCCAGCTTACTTCTTAAATGACTGATATGTACAGTTATGGCACATTGAAACCCTACCAATAAATAACTGGTATAAAGTAGTCTCACCTCATCATCTCCCATCCGTATCTTATTCATGAGATTTTGCACATTTGCTCTACTAAAGCTGTAAAGGAGGTAACTTAGAGGTTGTTGTATTAATTATTCCAGATGAAACCATTAAAATTCCAATCTTACAATTCTTTTTTTTTTAATATGAGGAAATGTGAAAGTGAAAAGAAAAAAAAGGAAATAATGAGAAATAAAATATTCAGTTGAACAGTACCTCAGACTCACTCTGGAAATTGCACAGTGTAGAAGCTAAAGAAGCACTGAAGGTATTTTTAGATGTATATAACACTCATTTGTCTAATATGGAAGTGGTTCCTCATTCCTCAGTTCATTTTACAAATATCATCCAGAGCAGTGACGGGATGGTGAGTTCCTGAAATGAATTTGCTACCACCGCTGTGATTTCTGTGGGGATTTTTTAAAAAGTAGACTGAAGATCTTATTATGGCAATTCATTAATAATGACAAGATACAAAAACCTTAACCACTGCGGCTTTACCAAATAACAAATCAGCAGGTAACAGTAATCTCTCTAGCTGCCGTTTCCACATTGCCCCTAACAGCATAGCCTAGCTTTTCACGCTGTTTAACAAACAAATAATTCTGCAACCTCTCAGTGAGGTAGCCCAGATAATATTGAAAATGAATGCGTTTTCTAACTCTCACAGCAATACTCTTAGCAGAAAACTATTACATTCTAACTCTGCCTGTATTTCATGATGGTTTCAAGACTTCACAAAAATTCGTATGAGCTACATAAATAATCCCAACCAATTATACCCTAGCAAATATCTTTAAATAATGACTGACCTTTATATTTTTCTGTTTTAAAAGTACCTGATTTTAAGTGAGACTATAAAATAATTATTCTTTTATCCTTTCAACAAAGCTAAAAATGCCTGCTTTGTACAAAAGCTTTTCTTGTAACTTCACATGTCTACCTGTGAAAAATGTAAACATTTTTATACTCTCATCTGAGGAATCAATGAACCACATAGACACTGTAGCACTGACAGGCTCAAATTAACTTCTGATTTTGATTTGTTAGAAGATACAAGCCTTACACAAGCAGTATGAAATAGCATCAATTTTATTGACAGAAGCATTTCAACCTCAAGCTTATTTGCTTTTCTATTTAGTTCACAAAAGAAGAATGTTCTGGGTCTTTATTTTGAAGATTTTTATATACAACAGTAACCTACTTCTTATATTTTACTCAATTTGCAACTAAACTCTACCATATGAACTGTCTAAGATCTATCCTCTTCCAACTGAAAAATTAATGAGAAAAGTTGTGACATGACTGCAAATCCTGGGTTAGTTCTGCAGAATTTGTGAATTGATATAGTAGCACTGAAGGAATTATTAAAATTCTTTCATAGACAACTACACACACTCTAGACTTTCAAGTAGTTTACAAAACTTGGCTTAACTCCTTAGCTATAATTTCTACCACTGGGCCTCTTCAAGTGCTGTTATTTTGGTGGAAAGTCCCTCACTTGTAGACCCTTTCTGCATGACCCTGACTCAATGTCCCCCTATCAAAGTTCCTGACTCACCCTCTCTTCTATGAGACACCACCCTATATCACAAAATATTCTAAAATTTATCTAGTAGTGACTTGTGCAGTTATCATAATAATTCATTATATTTTTATTTGTGTTTTCAACCTCCCTCACGAGAGTATATGAAGCACCAAAAGAGAGGGATTTGTTCTTTCAATATTGTCTGGCTGGAACTCATTCTACAGTCAATAACTACTAAATAGTGTCTAAACATGTCTCTATTTTTATTTAGTTAAAAAGTGATTATGATGGATAGATCCACTGTAACTGAAACAGCACGAAAATTTATGAAAATTTATTTCATAATCAGAGTGGCATGGGTCTATTATTTCCCAGATGGATACATGTATAGTGTAGATAACAAAGCCAACTTTAGGGCACAATGTGCCTCCTAAGTACTAAACATTTCCTATTAAGGCACCGGCCTGTGGGCTCTGGTGGACTACAGCAGACACTGAAGTAACTCTGATGATGTCAAAAGTAATGGCTTGAAACAGTACACTTATAAACTATACAGTAGCAATTTAAAAAAACCACAACATTCAAATCAGTAGAAGTGGCTCCAAATGCTGCTTGACTCACTTCTCTATAATCTTAAAAGAAGCACTTATCTTTACACGGAATTATAAATCAAGTGACATTCAGTTCCAAATATCTGCTGGGAATTGGTGGTCAGGCATTCAAGAAAGGAATTCCCAGATATTAACATTTCCTTAGCCAAAATGACAATGAGCTTTTTTTTGTTCTATTGGTTCTATTATTGATCTAATTTTATATTTCTGGAAAATTCCCACAATGCAAATTATACTATGTTCTCGATGTGTGAGTAGATTTTATTCACTATTGTTTATTTGAGCTCTTTGTGTCACTTCTACCTGCTTGGGGAAAGGTTTTCTATTTGTCTTCATTAACCACACACTGGCATAAACCATTTGCTACTGGAATCAAATTTTGTCAATTATGTTCCCTCTTTTTACAAAATTGATTCCTCACATTTACTTACTTGTGAGGGAAATAGAATGTATACTCCCAATATATATGTTCCTATTAAGAGGAACGGGGCACAATTTAAGATGTGACTAGGAGATCTTTGAATAACTGCATTTGTTTCTTCAATTATAGCTTTAATAAACAAAAAAAAACAGAACAAACCAACAAATAAAAATAACAAAGAGAGTGCTCCTCCATGCCTGTAGGTTGCCTAATGGTCTACATCTTTTTATTGTTCCATATCACTCTGTCCTACAGCCCACCAATGAGTTAAGAAAATGATTAAAATAATTCTTGAAACCTAACCCATACAATCAACTAAAAAAGATCTTACCATAAAAACGTGGATGATACTAAAAAGCACCAAAAAAAGTTACTTTTTAACATTGGTATACTATTTAGCAAGCAAAAATAAAATTAAACTCTTAGATAATCAATTGAAATTTTCTTAAAAAAGCCTAAGAGCATGAGAGAGATAAAATATTCTTTAGTTTATGGTGATTATAAAACTTAGTGCTTGAAGCAGGTTTGACTGGAACCAATGTACCAGTATAATCTCCATCAATATATATTCTGAGAAATTTTTCAAAAAATTTCACATCAATGTTTTCAGTTCTTTATAAATTATGGGAAAGCTTAGAATGCATCTTTGAAGCATCTCTTCAAGAAATTGGCAAGATCAGTTTTGTAGAATTCACTTTAAGCAATTTCTGCCCTCCCTGCTTAACTGTAAAATTAATTGCCACCAACTTTTATGAATGCAAGAAGCCCAGTAGCTACTAAGGATCTAAACAGCTAATGCTGTCAAATCCTTATTCTCAGAAAGTTTTCCTTATTTTATCTGTCTGGTGGCTCCTTGGAAAACCAACCCGCAAGCTTTGCCTTTATTTCACCCCACTCAGAGTTATCTCATCCATTACAGCCTTTTCCCTGCAAGCTTTTGTTGAAGACAATTAGAGGCAATTGTTTAACATTGTGGATGCCTTACATAGCAGTTGTTCCTGGAAAAGACAAAGAAAAAGGAAAGCATGGAATATCTGGAAAGTGAGAATTTTGTTAGTAGATTTTGAAATGATATATTCTAAAGAACTTAGATGTCCATGGACACGTCCCTAGGAAATAAAGGAGAATATATAAATCAATCTGTCTGTCTGTCTGTGTGTGTGTGTGTGTGTGTGTGTGTGAGAGAGAGAGAGAGAGAGAGAGAGAGAGAGAGAGAGAGAGAGAGAGGTAATTGATAGGTAGATAAATGACAGATAGATAGATAGATAGATAGATAGATAAATTCAGATAGACTAAAAATAGAGTGTTAGACATGCAAAAATGTAAGAAAATGTGACCTATGTACAGCACTGAGAACATTCATGCATTAAACAAACTGAACAAAGACTATATCAGTATTGTTCATTTACTCTCATCTATGTATTTTTCCTACATCTCTTTGTAGTCATGGAGATCAAGGTGGCATCAGGGTGTCTTCTTTAATCAATTCTCTATCTTATATTTTAACAAAACATTTAACTCTATAAACTGATTATAGAGTTCGGTCTTTCCACTACATTGCTTAGCTAGCAAGCCCCAGAGATCTTCATATCTACTCTGAATCAATGCTGGGCACCTGGCACCAGCTGCCATTCTTTTTACATGAGTACTAAAAATCCAAACTCAGGTCTTCATGCTTGTGCAGTAAGCAATTTATCCCTGGAGCCATCTCCTCAGCTGACACAAATACTTACAAGACAGAAGTCACAGAATGTCACTTGATGATGAAGTTAGAAAGATTGTCTCTTTCATTTCATTGGGCAACTATTGGCTTCTTGACTTGCATGTTTTGACAAAACAAATCATCATTTAAAAGAGGCTCAGTGTCCAACCACTAAACAAAAATGACTGGCTAATAGTCAGATGCAACCAGAAGCCTTAAACCTAATAAACCTTTATTGTGTTACTTTTCCAGAGTAGATGTGAAGAAGTGACCACTCATTACACATAGACATCAATGACAGACCAGGGAAAGAATGACACCCAAGTACAACTTAGTGAACCAGTGAGTTTATTGCAATTGCTGGTAGGAAAATGAGTGGAGTGTTATCCAAAGAAGCATGAGTTATTCAGACCTGGAAGACCAAAAGTCCACCTCCACAATCGGTAAGAACTCATGAAAGCTTCACCACCAGATTTCCCTGCATATTTTGCAGACAGTTCATCCAGTTAGACTCTCATCAGCAATTATCAGTGCTTATATTACCTTGGGGATGGTGTTGATGAATCTTGTATGTTTCAAAAACTTCCTATTACTTGTAAATTTTGCTTCTTACCTATGTCTTTTCAGTTTCATTTAGTTCTTGAATTTAATGAGTTTTCCTCCAGGAGTAGATGTTTTTAGTTAAGAGGAAACAGTTACATAATATGCATAGGAAATTGCTTAAAATGCATGGGAATTCAACAATCACTGAGAGAGACGCTTTGCCACCTGTGCCTACAGATAGACCTGGAGACTCTGGGCTAGTATCTACATTGCAACCTGGTTAGATATCATAAAACAAGTGATCTAGTTAATCTTTACCCAGAATCCTGAACCAGAGAAAGGGTGAGATGATAAATGTCTTCTTTTAACTCACTCTATATTGGGATCATTTGTGAACCAACTATAAACAATTGTTATTCCGTTTCCCTCACTCCTACACTTGTCTTGGTAGAAGTTTGCTTTAATTTAGAAAAATATGATAATATCTAGTGATATCCAACTTTGTTTTTAGCATAGAAGTTCTTGAAACAAAGCAGAAAGGTAACAATACCTCTTGGGAAGGATGAGAAGAAAAACAAGGATGAAGGAAAAAAACCTTCCTACAGTGGGATAAAAATACAAGTAACTTTGAGCATATATGGTTTATACTTTGTAGATGTATTGTAATGTATCATGAGATGCATTGAGGATTTTTTCAGTGCAAAAGCAAGAGGTTTATTTTCCAGTGTGTCCAGGTCAACCCTTAATCAGTCCCTTGAAGCAAGTGATGAGAAGATGACCCAGAATGGCTATTACAAGCAATTGTTACACCTTTTAGGGGCACAGGTTTCATCAGCAAGGTTACAGTTCAACCTTATTGGCTAAGTGTATTGACCTTTAAATCTTTTGGCTAGCAAGCATGACACACATTTGAACTCTCTCTGGGACTTTTCAGAGGGTCTGGTGACTATTAGTCAACACATTCTCATATTTTTTTTTTTTTTTACTCAAGAAAGGGTAGAGAATGGAGATTAGCCTATCCTTGACCCCAAGTGTGAGGGGGAAGCTGTAAGGAGGGTATAGGACTGGAAAGCCCCTTAGGGTCCCTCATTCCTTCCTTTTTCTTTTACAGAATCAAATCCTAGAGCTACGTTCAAGGGTCTTGGGTAACTAACTCATATTCTTCAGGTCCTCTCCTCCGGGTCACATATTGTTGGCACAGGACCATCAGCTGCACTGCTGCTAGTCTTTCTTTTATAAAGGCTATAAGCTTGTTCAATATGTAGGGTCCAAAGGTCAACAATAACAGGAAATCAATTAGGGGGTCCTGACAAGGTGAATATGAAGGTGGTTAACCAAGAGGGGGAGTTAAAATAAGACTCCAAACCATCCCTGACTCTATTCTCTTACTTCCACTTGGCTAACTCTTCTCTCACCTTGGCCACTGAATCTTTAACTACCTCCAGAATGGTTTCCAGTATGTGCTTCACAATATTTCATACCCCCAGGTAGCACAGAAAAAGTGATTGGCCCCC
>JADRCD010174736.1:0-25214 GCA_019843815.1 Montemys delectorum | reverse complement strand
ATAAGTGGTTATTAGCCCAGAAGTTTGGAATACAGGAAGAACAACCCGCAAACCACAAGAAACTTAAGAAGAAGGAAGACCAAAAAGGTGGACATTTCATTCCTTCTTAAAAGGAGGAACCAAATACCCACGGAAGGAGTGGCAGAGATTAACTATGGAGCAGAGACTGAAGGAAGGACAAGCCAGCCTAAATATAGCTATCTCCTGAGAGGCTCTGACAATACCTGACTAATACAGATGTAGAGGCTCACAGCCATTCACTGAGTACATGGTCCCCAGTGAAGGAGTTAGAGAAAGGATCTATGGAGCTGAAGGGTTTGCAGCCCCTTAGGATGAACAACAATATGAACTAACTAGTACCCTCAGAGCTCCCAGGGACCCAACCACCAATCAAGGACTATACATGGTGGGACTGAATGTTCTGGCAGCATGTGTATAGTAGAGGATTGCAAATTCGATCATCAATAGGAGGAAAGGACCTCGGCCTTGTGAAGGTTTTGTGCCCCAGTGTAGGGGAATGCCAGGGCCAATAAGTGGGAGAGGGTGGGGTGGCAGGTATGGGGAGGGGGGAGGCAACAGGGGTTTGTTCTTGTTGTTTTTGTTTGTTTGTTTGTGTGTTTTTTAGAGGGGAAACTGTGAAAGGAGAAATTTACATGTAAATAAAGAAAATATCTAAAAGAGAGAGAGAGAGAGAGAGAGAGAGAGAGAGAGATGGAGAATCTGAAGCTTGTGCATTTAGATGCCTCCTCTAAGTCAAGAAAAAAAAAAAAAGACTGCAATGTGTTTGCAGACACGGTAGACTTCAGAGCAAAAAGAATTTCTCCAGGTTAAATTATTTTATAGTAACGCTTGTGTAATCACACTAGGTACATATAATGATCTAAATACCAATCCACCTGGCCCAGCTTCAAAGAAAAAGCTGCAAAGGCAGATAAAAATTTAAGTAGAATAATAGAGTTTCCAAAATCTCTTTTAGTGGTTGAAAACCCCATAGTCAAAAATAACCAGGTATGTAGCACACACCTGTGAGCCCCGCACTCATCAGGCTAAGGCAGGAAACTCATACAGAATGTAGGCCAGCCTGAGCTACATAGTGATATTACTATCTTTAAAAAGTCAAAAAGGATAACAGAAGGCCTGACCAACTCCATCAACTAATCAATCAATCAATCAATCAATGCCATCTAACAGCAGAGCATTCACTCCTTCCTGTTCACATGGCATGTTCTAAGATGGAGCATTTTCTCAGCTATAATACAAAGCTCGATGTGTTAAAAGGCATTTAGATCATACAAGGGGTCTTTCTGATACAGTGGCATTAAACTGGGAATTCATAACAGAAGAATGACTGGAAGATACCCAACTATTAAAGTATAAACTTAAACTTCTAAATGAAACATGAATTTAAGAAGGGAGGCAGAGGCAGACTGATCTCTGTGAGTTCAAGGGCCTGGTCTACAGAGTGAGTTCCAGGACAGCCAAGACTACACAATTAAACCCTAGCTCAAAAACACCAAAGACAAACAAACAAACAAACAAACAAAAACAAAGAAGAATAAGAAGTCAAGAGGGAAACTGGAAAGCATTCAAAGTGACTGCAAATGTGGTTGTGACGTCTCAGGCTCAGGGAAGCAGCCAAGGCAGCAGCACTCGGGAGCCAGTTCATAGTATCACAAATGCTATTTCAGAAACCTCTAAAAAAGCAGCCGCAGCCGCAGCCTCAGCCTCAGCCTCAGCCTCAGCCTCAGCCTCAGCCTCAGCCTCAGCCTCAGCCTCAAATGAATCAGAAAAACAGCAAATAAAAACCAAAACACGCAGAGAATGGGAAACATCAAGATTAGAACATTAGATTCTAATATATTGTATTTATATTCTCATATCGGAAAAGAGATATGGTTACACTAAACAGCTTACATACATTAAAAATATAATGAGTGGGCATCATGAAAAACTCATGCCAATAGAATCAATAATTTATATGAAATGTTCCAAAATATGTAACTTAGAATATGCAAAAAAATATTATAACTCAATGAGAAAAACAACCACAACTCAAAAACCAGGAAAAGACTGAAAGATATTTCAGCAAAGTAGATAAACAAGCACATAAAAGAAAGTCAACATCATCAGTCATTAAGGAAAGATAAATGCACAGGGCGGGCCAGTGAGATGGCTCAGCTTGGAAAGGGGCCTGCACCACGCCTGATGATCTGAGTTAAATCACTGGAACCTCACACTACAAGGCATGAACTGATTTCCACAATCTGTCTTCATATACATTCTAAATTAATTATTCAATTAATGAATACTTTTTAAAAGAACATACACTAGAATATGCTTTATAAATCATGAGAATAGGTAAGGGTGAAGGCTAAGCATGACAACTTAGGCTAAGAATGTGGAGTGCCTGAACCACTCGTTCACTGTAGCAGGAACATAAGGAAGATAAAGTTGGACTTTGGAAAAGTTCAGCACCCTTATAAAGTTAAGCTTACACTTGCCTCTCTAAACACCCCATTCTCTCAAGTGCTTATCCAAGACACAGAAAGTACAGAACCACACAAAAATGGATGTTCACAGCAGCCTCACCTGTAATAAGTCAAAAACAGAAAAAAAAAAACTAAATGGACAATCAAAAGCATGGCATACTGATATAATAAAACACTATTCCACAATTTTAAAAATAAGGTATTGGCAAGCACAAGGCTGAATCTCAAAATAATTACACCCAATGAAAGAAACTCTAAAAAAAACCCAACATATTCTGTGTGATCCTACTAATGCAAAGTTCTATGAAGTATAAAGTGAGCTATGATAGCAGGTCAGGGACAACCTAGGGTCTGGGTCAGGCAAGGAGCAAGAATGAGAAACTGGGAAGGATCATGAAGACCCACTGGGAATAATGAAATGTTACTTTGCTATGGAAATGGCATTATTATTGTAGTGCAACTCAAAAAAGCTATCAAATAAAAGAAATAAATAAAGCTATCAAAACCAGCATGCACAGGGGGTATTCTATGCTTTGACTAACACCTCTGCTAGCTCCAGCAAAGCCCAGGGTGCCAGGAATCCCACATGTCTTACTTCAAAACTGTTAGAATACTTTCACAGGTCCTCCCACAGGCAATGGGGCTGGTACTGAGGGGGAAAAAAAAAACCTTGAGAACATTGTACCCTGATACTATGCTAGTAGCAGCTATCATTTAGGGCAATTGGCAAGGGGGTGGACATGGAACATGTAAATATTCTTTGATCCACAGAGAAATTTTAAAAGTTTTATTTGTTGCTTCATTTATACTTAAAGTACAAAGGTGTATGAAGACTCTAAGTTGTGAAACATCAATAAATGTTAATTTTCTAATAGGATATTCAAATTTTCCATATTTTAGCATACAAATATCTTAATAGATAGAATGTATATGAAGGATATAGAATTTATGGAAGCATATGAAAAACAGTTTGGTATTATCAACACATACACACAAATGTATAGATCTAATATTCATATTCATTAGTCCTAGGAAAAAGTAAGACAGGTTTTTCAGTCACACAAAAGCTATGAAAAAGCATTCAGTATGTCCAGAGCTGAGACAGATGTACTTAAATAGAAGATGAATGAAGCCAGCCTGTTTAACTCTCTAAAGAAGGAACAACGAACAGCTTTGCAGGGAGGAAGTGCTAGATGTGTCAGTTTCCTTTGCATTTTTCAGATGTGTGTATTTCATCTTCTCTTACAATCAGACTGTAAGCTCCTGTTCTATTTTAAATCTATTCCTTTTCTCTTTTAAATTCTGCCTCATGTGAAAGATTCTTAAGTTCAAATTGTTATGGAGTACTGGAAAGATGGCTCAATATTTAAGTACATTGGCTGCCCTTGTATAGGACCTGGGTTCAGTTCCCCGGCACCCACATAGCAGCTCACTACTGCCTATAACTCCAGGTCCAGGGAATCCAACACCCTCTTCTGGACTCCTCTGGTACCCAATATACATATGGTATACATATGTACAAGCAATCAAAACACCCATATACATAAATAAAATAAATCTTTTTTAAATTCTCATGGAAATAATTCAAATTCATATAAAGTAGATGGGATGGATGGATGGATGGATAGGTGGATGGATGGATGGATAGATAGGTGGATGGATGGATGGATGGATGGATGGATGGATGGATGGATGGATAGATGGATAGGTGGATAGATGAATGCATGCATACTTAAGTGAATAGATGGATAGATGATGACTGGATAGATGATGAATGATGAGTGGACGGACAAATGGGTAGATAGATAGATAGATAGATAGATAGATAGATAGATAATAGATAGATAGATAGGTGGGGGTGGGGGTGGATGGTGGATGAATAAATAGGTAGATTGACAGATGGATATGTGGGTAGATGGGTAGATGATCAGATAGATGAGTATACAGAAGGATTATGGATAAATGAGGAGATGAATGGATGGATGGATGGACAATTGTTTAGATGATTGGATGGATATATGATAGATGGATGTCAATGTTTTTTCTGAACACTGTAACAAAAATGGCCAAGTTCCTCAAGGAAGCTGTGTGGGTATATGTAGTTTTTTGAAATGCCTGTTTTCTAAGTTTCACTTCAGTAGAAGCTTTTCGCATTGTCGTATATTTTCCAGCGCTGTCCATCTTGCCTTGAAAGGAATATGTAAAAGAGAGCCATGTTTTTAAGTGTAATGTCTGATGCAACCATACCTGTTGTGACAACTGAACCAGGGAGCCACTGTCATCATGACCCAAGAGAGCTTTATTCTTGACAGAGGCCACAGAATAATGATCCCAAGAAAGCCACTGAAAAAAAAAACCTGCTTCATCTCAAGGCTCTTTGCTTCCTTCATGTTCACAGCTGCCTGGCTCCACAACAAGCATCTAAAACCGACATGTCCCTGCCTATGTCCTTGAGCTCCTAGAGTCCATGTTTGTTCTTCTTAGATACATCTCCACATCGTATATGCACTTGTGTGCCTCTAAATCTTCAAGGTAATTTTATCTTTAAACTTACTTTTGTTCCCTTACAAAATACTATATTGCCTTAGCATTCCATGGAAAGGAAAGAAAAAAAATCCCTAAGTTTAAGTGAGAATTTAATCAATGAGATGAAAATGATTGTACACATAGGCAAGAGGTATTGTAGTAGGTCACTCTTGCCTTTCATCAATCCCATGTAGTCATAAGCAAAAGAAACAGAGAAAAAAACAACAAGGGCCATTTGCTATTATAGCCTTCTACCACCCTCCTTATTGATCCTTTCTTAAATACCTTTACCCCCTCCTGAAACATGTGCATTATATCCCTTCACAAGCACTTTCCCTTCCTCAGATCACAAAGGGACTTCCAGTCAACCCTTTTGACTGCTGCCTGAGTTAGTTTTTCAGAACTAACACCTCTGGCCTCTGGTCATGATAGCGCCTGTGATCTACTTAGTGTGAAAACATCCCACAGTCATATATGATCATACCTGCATTTTCCAGCTCTTCCAACAAGCTGTGCCCCATAATACCAAATCTCTTGCTATGCCCCTGGCTCCCTCACTGTCATCACTTGTCCTGTGCTAGTCCTACACCACAAGGGCACACCTTCTTCCTCACCTATTATTCTCACAAAATTGTACTCAACTGTCAAGGAACATTAAAGGTTTGCTTCCTTGGCTAGGGCTGTGGCTCAGTAGGTAAAGGTACTTAGCACCAAGTCTAAGGATTTGAGTTCAATCTATAGAGCCCACATGGTAGAGGGAGAGAAATGATTCCTAAACCATGGCCTCTGACCTCTACATGTACACTGTGGCATATATGCACCCATACATAAGCATAAATAAACAAATAAATAAATAAATAAATAAATAAATGCTTCTAATGTCCTTTTCCTTAATGATGTATCTTTAAAAGTAGACTCTAGAATGCTGACTTCTCTCTGTAAGGCACTTAATACATTCTGCATGGGAGACAATAATATTACATCTCTGAAACAATCAGAACCATTGTAGCTTAGTCAGTATTTACTACTTTCTTCGAGCATATGTTGCCTTAGTGAGATACTTGGGACACAACAAGGAATAAAAGCACTATACAATTCCCAGCCCAGGAACCTATGCACACATTTGCATTTATTTCTAGTGCAATGCCTAATGTTATGCTTTGAGTATTCTCCATATGCAGTGTATGGCTGTGGAGAATTCATTTTCAGCAGGTACTAAACACCTTATGATTAAAAACTTTTATTATCATCACAATGATTTGCTTTAACTGGGAAAACAGCTGGTCACACTTAGAAATAGGTTTTAGGGACTAAGCGGACATTGGTTGACCACTGGTTATGTCATCCTGTGTGAAGTCTGTAGTGGGGGTAAATCACTCCTTACTATACTTCTAATTTCCAGAAAGCTGAAAAATAAGCTGCTTCAAATGCTTTTATTTTATTTTGGTTTTGGTTTTTTAGAAAAGGGACAGTAGAAATGCACATTTTTATTTACTTGTCTGTGTGTGTGTGTGTGTGTGTGTGTGTGTGTGTGTGTGTGTGTACCCGCGCGCGTGTGCGTGCGTGCGTGCGTGCCTGCCTGCCTGCCTGCCTGTCTGTCTGTCTGTCTGTCTTGAGGTACATGTTGTGGACATGGGTGTGAATGGGTTCATATATCCCATAGCCTGGATGTGGATGTCAAAAGACAACTTCTGAGAGTCAGCTCTTTTCCTACACCATATGGGTTTCATAGATTGACCACAAGTCCTTGGTCTAGGGGCAACACCTTTATCTGCTGAACCATCCCAAGAAGCAGATTTTTGATGTTCTTCAACTGCATTCATACAGCCAATGCATCAGGGTCATAATTTGGCCCAAGTAAAGGTGAATATTGCTTCATACCACCGAAAACTGTTCCCTCCACCCTGTGGAAGTTCATTTAGAACACTGTAGGAGGACTGAGATATAAACCCGTGTCTATGGCATGAGACAAACCTTGCACTTACTCCATCCTATTCATTTCTTCCTTAGCTGGGAAACAGAAGAAAAAGACACCATAAGGTCAGTTTTTAAAGTGGCTCCAGAAAATTTTAAAGTGCTCAAAAGAATTTTGCAAAAGCAAAAAATTCAAACAAAAGATTTCTTGAACATCATATGTATTAATAGCAAAAAAAAAAAAAAAAAATCAGTTACTACTAGAGGACCAAAACCAGCACAGCAGCGCTAAGATTTATTTCAGTTGAGCTCCATGCCCTCACAGTGACTTGCCTCTCCAAGAGAAAACTCAGCAGGGCATGCAACAAGCACAATGCACATGATTCAAACTCAAATCCGCAGCACCAAGACCTAAATAATGGGTCCATCTTAGAGAATAGAGAAAAGTACTCTCAGTGTATGAGGAAGAGAATTCTGAAAGTGCAGGGTACCACATCGCTGTTCCTGGAGGAAGCTGTTAGCATAAGACAATTGAGTTAAGAGAGCTGAGTTGCAATAGGCTTGAAGAAAATGAAATGGCATTCAATCTCAAGCTAAGATGGAACAGTGCAGAGACCAAATATTTCAGCTGCTCTGAGTTAGGGACAATGCAATGGGAACTTCATACCCAGGAATATCTAAATGATGTCCATCCATCTTGGGCATTAGATTTCAGGTCCTAGTTCGGTCTTTTACTTCCTTCATTCCCACCTGTCCTTTCTCCTTTATTAACTTACTGTTTGTTCATTTACCCTTTCAATAAATATTTAGGAGGAACTTATTATAGACCAGAAATTGTACTAGAAGCTGACTCTGCAGACTTAAATAATAGTCATGGTATCCATCCTGAGAGAACTTTTAATCTGGGGGAGGAAATAGACATTATACATCATACATTCCTAGCATTTTAAACACTAGCATAAGACAAAAGAAAGAGAAAAAGAAAAGGAAACAGAAACCAACTAGCATACAAAACCACAACTAGGGAGAGTGCCTGCCCTGCAGCATCTCTAAAAGCTAGCCTATACAGTAAGACCCATGACTGCAAGTCCTGACTGTTGGGCCCACCCATTCCTCTCCTGCTGTAGGAAGTGTAGAGTACTAGTGTTAAGTGCTATCACCAAGGAAACATCTTTGATGAATTTCAGATTGTTGTGAACTCACTATTTGATCAGTATACATGGCCTTAACCAAGCCACAGCCTTCTTCCAAGTGTATAGCTTTCATTATTTAAATACTACTCTTGATATAACCTATAAACTTAACCCTTCTGCTACTATAGAACATTTACCTTATTTATGTGTAAGTGGAATTATTCTTAAGAAATAGCAATGTCAAGAACTGGGTTTAATTCATTCCCAAGAGACACAGCAAGTGTACAGTGATAACCAGCAAGCTCACTGTTGGGGACCTTCTAAAACCTTTTAAAAAGATGCTTGTCCCTCTATCCTGTTCTCAGCAAATATTCAACAAGCCTTAATTCTGGCTTAGTAAGCTTCTGACACAATAAAGGCTATTTCTTACCAAATATCCTATCTTCATCACTTCATAATAATAAACTAATTCCAATAGTTCCTCCATTTCCCTTTGATTGCACAGGATGGACTAGAGCAGCAGTTCTTGACCTGTGAGTCAGGAATCCTTTGGCAACCCTTCATCTCAAAAATGTTTTACATTACAATTCAAAGCAGTAGCTAAATTACAGTTATGAAGTAGCAATAAAAATAATTTTATGGGGTCACCACAATATCAGGAATATTAAAGAGTCACAGCACTGGGAAGGCTGAGAACCACTGGGCTAGAGGGACCTTAGTTAATATTTTAGAACTGGAACAAAATAAAGAACAATCAGCTCTTTGTTTCAATTCTTTGTTTCCCAGATCTGGAAAACCTTAATCCCAGCACTCAGGAGGCAGAGGCAGAAAGATCTCTGAGCTGGAGGCCAGCCTGCTCTATAGAGCTAGTTCCAGGATGTCCAGGGCTACACAGAGAAACTCTGTCTTGAAAAAACAAAAGAGAAAAGAATGACAGTAAAAAAAAACACAGGCTACCTTAAAGAAGGTCTGTAGCCCCCATCAGAACAGTGGTACTGTACAGAACTTACAGGGGAAGTGCCAACTGTCACCTTCAACTTACCACACAGTGCAAACTAAAAGCAAAGCTGCCACCAGTGAAATAAAGAAAGGACAGAGAGAGGAAGAAAACAAAGGGGAAGGAGAGAAGAGAGGAAGCAGAAGGCAGATTCACCACACTGTCATTTGCATGAGAGGATGGACTGCACTAGCTTTCCAACACCCAAAACTACATAAGACATGCTTTCCCCCTCACATGCAGACTCTAGACTTTAAAAAATCAAGGTGAGAGCTAAGAGGGGAAGCATATCATACTTGCCTTTCTGTGCCAGGTTTATTTCAGCCAACATGACAATGTCTAATGTCATGCATTTTCCTGCAAATCACATCATTCTGTTCTTTGTTATGGCTGAATAGTACTCTGTTGCATATATGCTCCACATCATCTCTATGATGCCATCCTTTGTTGGCTGTTTAGACAGCCCCTACCTGCGGGACTGTAAAATCACTGCACTATTCATGGGGTGCGACTCTCTGGGAATGCTGACCTGGGGAGGAACTTTTCTAGAGTTCTGTCATACAATGTTAACATAAGCTATATGTGTGATTATTTTCATATATATCTTTATGACTCTTTACTCACATAAAGTAAAATTATTCTCATTAGTTTTTCTGCAGAATCTACACTTCCTGGAATGTCTTAAGTTGTACCTTTAAAAAGCACTGAATTAAAATAAATCCACTTGCAATAAATCAGAAGAAATTGTAGAAATCCTTTTAAATAACTGTTGCTCAATCCCAACAAGTATTTCCAACTCTTAGAAAACAGTCCTAAAATCCATTTTGTCATCTACAAAAAGCCTCCTATTTCAGCTGTCTCCTGTCCACACATCTCTCACTGTCTGTTTTCGCAGTTACTCATAATGTAGGAGGTATAGATGTTGCCCCACCTCTTCAGGCATATCGCCTTCTCCAGAGCTCTGGGTCCTTTAATACTCCTGCCCCATATTATGCTCAGGTTTGTCAGTGTCCCCAGATGTTTCCCCTTAGCTGCTTGCCCTACAACTTTAGGTTCATGGAAAAACCCACTTAATTAGTCATAGAACCAACACAGTCAGTAGGTTCACACAGTGCCATTACTAAGAGAAATTCCAGAATGTTCTCTTCCCTTAAAGCTGTCAGTCTTCAGTGAATATGAACTTAAGCACATATTTTAACAGACATCCATTCTAACTTGTGATATAATGATACACATAATAACAAAAGAAGATAGTATTCCCATGGGAAATAATATATCTAAATTTCTACATTACTTAGTTTAATGAAACTGGAACATTTGTGGCAGTCATTAAAACCAAACCATGGGCTTCCTATCAGCCTGCCCCAGCTGAAAAAAACAAAAAACAAACAAAAAAAAAAACAAAATTGTATTCTGTTCAGTTCAGGTAGCTATAAGGGCAGAGCCTGGATTCCATTAATGCTGCTGCTTAATTGTTCATAATGCCAGGCTTAAACAGGGAAGAATAACAATTAACTGGCAAACATGCCTTGTGCTATGGTTGTGCATTCCAAAGCACTAAAAGAGCCAGGAAAGAGATGGAATGGAAAGCCTGCTGCTGTCAGTGGGGCCATTCACTTCTGCCCATAGCAAGCTGAACTGAGAAGGAAAGGCACCAACTCTGTCCAGAGAAAACTCCACCCACAGAAACTCTCTAGTGATATTTCAAACTTTAGCCCCTCGGGTATAAACACCTCCCTTCTCTTGTAAACACTGTGCCAAGCCCTTAGTGCTCAGCAAATAACAACAAGCATACATCATGGGGATTGGCTTTTTGACTGATAAAACACTAATGTTAAGTCTCTTTGCCAGTCTTCTACATGAAGTGAGGTTTTAGAAATGCATCTTTCTAAGTGTAATGAACTCATGCCTTTGAAAACTCCCAGCAAGAAATATGTAAGCGATACACTGAAAAGGAGAGAGACTGCACACCATGTTTCTCTTTACCAGCAACATCTAACTCACATTGTGATGCTTTGGAACTGGCAAAAATTGATGAAATGATTATCCTTATGCCAACATGCAAAATAACATACCAACATGCTAAGATAAAACTCAGCTAAGTAATGCAGAGACAAAACACAAACAAAGTAGATGTCTTTAATTTCTCAGTCTTCCTGAACTGGATAGTTACTAAAATACTTGCAGTATTCAATGACATTTTTACTAAATTCTGGGTGACCTGTCTGTCATGTCCTGCTGTTCGATGTGTACTAGCGTTTGCTGGCACTCCCTCACCTATACTTGAGAGCACTACCCAGCTAAGGCAATGACTGGATTTGCCCTTCTCTATATACATTCGGTCCTTTCATTAAGAATTACTGTCATGTAAAAATACAGGGCAATGTTAAAAAGTCTCTCTTTGGGGCTAAAACAATCTCAGAAAGCAGCAGGGAGCAGTTCTCTCCAGGCCTCCACTCTCCTTTCTCCAGTGAGCACTGAGCCTTGTGTGGTTCACCAAACCTTCAAATGCAGCAAGTAAATCCAGCTTCACTATAGTCCTACAGAAATACGAAAGGATCATTATAGCATCTAAAAATGGAGCTGTTGGTGCAATATTAGTTTAGAGAAAACTATAAACTGGGTGATAAATCAAAAAATTGTAATAATACTTTGTTTAGTTGCCAAAAGCATTACAATAGTTCTGTTGTAATGTATGAGTTATCTTGGAAGCATCATGGTGTTGCTAGGTAGGACTCAATGAGTCCTCAAAGTCACTGCTCTTGGGCTGTGTTTTCAGCAGCAAAAGATAATGATTACATGTGTCCTTTGATTACAGCCTCCCCACCTGGTACATAAACACCACCACCACACTATCCTGCCTCCTTCGGAAGCTTCTTATGCCGGCACAAACGTAGGTCCACTGTGAGCCAAGCCTACTTTACAGGGAATGTGTGATTGTGTGTTTCTACTCCAACACTCAAACAGAAATCTGTACAACTCCACTTCCCTTTTCTTCACTGAATCACCCCAGTTCATCGGTGCTAAAGAGTAAACCAAGATCAAATTCAGACATGCTGTTTGAAATCAGTGAAGATGAAACACTTTGGTGCCAAACAAAAGCTGCGATTTTAAGAGTGAGTTTTGGCCTTCTCTGAAATGCCTGACTCAGGCTGTGTGGTTTATGTCTGAAGATATTGGCATGTCTCACATTTAAGATTATGACACACCGACTTATTTTGAAATTTTAAAGATCTTCCATTGCATGTGTTTCAAGTCCTCTGTGACTATCATTGATAATTGAGCAATTAACTTGAAATTACCAAGTGAGCTGTGATGGCACAAGGAGTAGCAGCAACATGAAAGAGGAAAGAGCAGGGTGCTGCATGGGCAGAAGTCGTAAGGAGGAAAAGAGGCCATAATGACAGTTCTGAGTAAGTTCTAATGGTCCCAGGTCTTGGATCTGAGTGTAGAATAAGTTAATGGAACAAGTCCTGAGTCCTAAGAGCCCTTTGGGGCAGTGTGTTCTGGTGCTGCAAAAAGAAACCTTCTGTCTGGTCTTGTGTAATACTCACAGATTGCTCCAAAAAGTGAGTGAAGAAGTTTCACTAGACAACAAGCACAAAACAATTAGGTTTAAAACCTTGACAAGCAGATCTTAAGAAATACAAGCTCTGGCTGGAGAGATGACTCTGTGGTAAACAGTACTTCTGTGGACCAGATTCAATTCCCAGCACCTATCTGGCAGCTCACAACTATCTGTAATGGTGATCTGACACCATCACACAGACATACAAGCAGGCAAAACATCAATGTACATAAAATAATAAAAAAAATCATTAAAAATTTAAAGAAATACAAGGTCATAAAAATAGTTTGAAGGTCTTACTTTACATGTAAGCTGCTGTACTTCTAAAATCTGACCTCAAGAAGGCATTGAGATACAGGGCAGAAATGAAGAGATGTGGTTTGGCATGAAAACAACAGAACCACAGTTCTACCGGGAAAGCCAGAATGCCACTGAGCTGCTCATCTGATCAGGATCTGCAGAACTGGACTTTCTCCCTAAAACTGCAGTGAGTCTGATATGTAACTTGGCGTGAGCTTCCTTCCATACAGGCAGTGGAGCAAGCTCCATAGACCTAAAGCCTACTTGACTTCAGAGCAGACCATTCTAAAGGAAAGCCAAAACTTTAGGAAATCAGAGAAAAGAAACACTATTAAACACATTTTTTCCTGAAAAATCCCACTGATAATACTCTAAAACACTAGTCTGGGATGTGAAACTAGAGCAGGCTGGCCTTTCGGGGATAAATTAGAAATAGGCAGCAGAGAGCATATAAAGAGCAAGAGTGCATAGACACCAGTACATAAAACTTAAAAGCTTGCGGTGTAATGGATATGCAGTCAGATTAGCAGCTCCTTTCAATTAAAGGAGATTTCTGGCCTTGGTTCACAGACCTATAGTAGGTCTGTGCATTAATGTAGATACTTCAAATGTCAGTATATCTCTAATTAACATGAGCACACAACTGTAAAACTGAGAAGGCACCATTCTAAATTCCTTACATTCCCAGAACTAATGCTTCCGTGGGGCAGCTCCCGTTGTCATGGAAAATGGCATTCAAGCCCTATTTGTGGATTTTCACAGCTCATCTTTTTTATTTACCTGCTCTATGTCAAGATTAGACTGGAATAATATTTTTTAAAGATAATGCATTTAGACCTACTTTCCCTTAAATTCACAGATGTTCTCCCTGAGGGAGCCTTGGTCTGGGCTATGCTCAGTTTGCCACAGATTTATTTTCATTAAAAACTAATAGTAATAATAATAATAATAATACCACAAAGATGTGAATTAATGACTCCATGTACCCCCCACCAAATCTATGTAATTCAAAAACTTCCAGCAGAAGTATGACATGTGGTAGTCTGGAACACAAGTGGAGGGAAAGGCCAAGGAGGTGCCAGCACTCCACAGAGTGGAGAAGTGAGTGGGGAGAAGAGACTGGGTCTCTGCTCCCCTGACACAGCATACAACTGAGGTCAGAGACAGTGACTAAAACAAGAGAAAGAAAAGGAAAATTGTCTCTCAGAGGACATGACGATGCTGTGGGGAAGGCTGGTGCACACCAAGGTCAGATGTGTGTCCTGCTGTGCTGACATCACAGTCTCACCTCACAAAACTTAGCCAGCTTCATGTCTGTAAAGTAGGGTCATGCCTACCTAAGCTGTATTATTGCCTCGGGCCTTTAGTTAATCAATACTCTCTGCTCAACCCACCTCATATGTGTGTGTGAATGGGTACCAGACAAAAAACTACTAGGTGACCTTACTATTATTAAGATCATGAGGAGGCAGCATTTTCTATGGGGGAATCTATTTCAAATTTCTGAGTAGTCTGGGAAGATTAGAAAAGCAAATTATCTATTGAACCATCTTTGGGGTTTGCTGTTATTTGTTGATTTATTTAATCAATCATTTATTATCATGATAAAAGTTAATAAAAAGGGTTAAATAATTATTTTTCATTAAAGATAAAAAAATAAATATGACATACAGCATACAGATCAAGATCTTTCTACCCGGTGCCTACTTTGGAAAAATATGTCATTTTACTCTTTAACATGAGAGAAAGAAAAAGGAAGAGGGACTACTAGCATAAGACGCAGTGTCAGAAGCCACAGCCAATCAGCTTCACAACCACCTGGCCAGACTGGCAGATGTGAGCAGAGAGATCCCAATCAATGCTCACACACCCTTGGTGTGGCCTATTCATTATGGATGTGCAAAATCATATCCCACAGTCCTTACTTCACAGACTGTAGCTGTGAGCTATAGCTTTCTGTCTGAGACATGAGGTGAACAGGCAGTTTCAGAGTAAGGTTCATAAAGTCTCTGTCACTGACCCACCCACTGCCCCTATTTGCTGGCCTGACTTGTCGAGCAGATTCCTATCACTGAAGCTGCCTGGGTAAGCGGTGACCAGCTCCACAGCAACTGGAAGAAACAGCAGAGCAGTCACAGCTTCCTGCCACACCTCTTCCCACAGCCCTACAGCCTAAGACAGCTTTACCAATGCTGGAATCTCTGGCCCATGCCCTAACCTAGCATTTTCTCAACACTGGAAAATGATTACATGAGTCAGTTTGACAAGCATGGCTTCCATTCCCATGACCAGACAGAATCTGACCAGAAAGGGTTTGACATGTTTTAAGTTAAACTATAAAAATAATGGCACGAAAGCTGTGTGAACTGTGTCCCCTTCCAATGTCCCCACCCCCTGATCTTTGACCCTGAGGACCTAGCTCCTGATCACCTTCTTTCAAGCTTAGTACCTCTGTGTCTTGATAAGAAGTGAAGAATTTAGGAAAGAAATCTTAGTGTGATGAGAAATCACATTTGAACGAAATGATGACAATTATATTTGTTTCTTTAAAACCTTTGATCACTTGAAGAACTTACTGGAAAGAATAGAATGCTAGGAAAGAAAGGAGAAAGGGGCCGAAGGAAACAGCAGAGCAAAGACTGACCAGCTCCGAATCCTTCCCCTTGCCTTGAGGTTCCACCAGTCACTTCAGCTCCCCAAAATCCTTCCTTGCTACCTGGAGCCCCTCTTTCCATCAATTCCAAAGAGATGCTTTGCATACCTCTCTGCTTCCCCTCCTAATCCTCACCACTGCTCCTTGTGCTAACTAAAATCCAGCATGAAATCCAAATAAGGCATGAAGTTTATATGAGCCTGTGTTTTCAGGGTTACCAAAGATCATCAGACAAAAGTTAATAACTTCACTAAAGAATAGTTTTGTCATTTTCTAAAGATTAATTTTTGTATTTAATGTGCATGTTTGTCTACATTTATATGTGTGTACTACATGTGTCCAGTGCCCCACGGAGGCCAGAAGAGGGTGTAGGAACTGGAGTTTCAGGTGGTTGTGAATCACTGTGTGGGTGCTGGGAACCAAACCTGGGTCTGCAAGAGCAGTCAACCACTGAGCATCTCTCCAGCCCCAGTTTGGTCATTCTTAAAGCACTAAACATATACAAAATGATCTAAACTACACTTAATATTCATATCTATTTGTTTTGTTAGTTCAAAATGCCTGTCCTGATCAAGTTCCACTGACAGATAAAACTGATTTTTAGATACATTTTCAGTGCTTTCTGCTTAAACTCTTGACATTTCTTCAAATACTTTCCTAAAAAGTATATTCTTTACAACAACAAAAAGTTTCTCATATTTTTACTCTTGTCAACTGTAAAAGAGACATCATTAAATACCAATGTTTTGAAACAGTGTAAACATGGAAGCAAACTCTGGCTGCTTAAAAGTAGGCCCCAGTGTAGGGGAGTGCCAGGGCCAACAAGTGGGGGAGGGTGGGGTGGCAGGCATGGGGGGGGGGGAGGCAACAGGGGTTTGTTCTTGTTGTTTTTGTTTGTTTGTTTGTTTTTTGGAGGGGAACCTGGGAAAGGAAAAATTTACATGTAAATAAAGAAAATATCTAATATAAATAAATATATATATATAAAAGTAGGTTTATGCAGACATGTTTTAATAGCTACTATGTATTTATGGCTTCTTCTGTATAACAAATATGTGTCAAAGTATTTTCATTAACTTTTTCTTGAGAAAAAGGGTTTTTTTTTCTCCAAAATATGGTTAAAAGTATAAAGATACTTGGAGGAGGGGAAAAAACGGAGAACGACACCATTTCGATGTCCATTATATAGTCACCAATGAATCTGGCTCCTTAGCATCAATCGCCCTGCACAGACTGCTCCTTGAAATCTGCCTTATCTCACTTCTGAGCATAGACACACACGTTTCAAGTCCAAATAATCAGAAGATGTACAAAGTTATCAGGGTAAATATTCATCTGTGGATACAGGAAAAATTTTAAGGTGGCCTGTTCCTATAGTGGGGTTATTTCCCGAAATAAGTTTATTGTTTAGGCCTATGGTGGTGGGCCTGCAGTCTGCGGCTGTACCAGGAGTCACAACAAGCAGGCTTTACAACAGCTGACATTGTCTTCTATACTCTTGATCCCAAAATAATCACTTATTAAAAACAAATAATATTTACTAAACGGTTATTAAAAAGCTAACCAGAATTTACACATAGGTTGATTTGTTTATAAACTGTGACTTTTCCTTTTTATAATGAGAAAAGTTATGACTGGATCAATACTCACAATTATACACGAGGATCACCCCAGCACCCAGAAGTCACTGGTAAATCGCCTTTGAATTCATGAAAGTGACCTAAAAAAAATGAATACAAAATGAAATGGAAAAGTGTAAGTAAACTGCATTTAAACGCTTTATTGAAGAAACATACATTCTGGCGATGGGTAATGACATTTCAAACAGAGTCAGCGTCTTCACCTATGCTAAGAACTTTTGCCAAAAGCAACAATTATTTCATTGTTCTACATCTAAAAATATAAGCTCTCCATCCACAGTGGCTTTTTCTAAAAACTATAAGCAGTAGCAGGGATGTTTAAAAGTAGGAGTGAAAACTAAAAGATAATTTTTTTTTCCCAAAGGGGGAAAATGAAACTTGTCAGCTACATTTTGAAAATGTATCCTGCAAGTTAAAAAGAATTCTTTTCATCAGGAATACACTGAATGCATTCAACAGAAATATCACATAGGTGAATTTGTAAGGAAAGAGGCAGCATTTGCTCTGCACAGGGGTGGACTGCTGGCTGCTGAGGCTACACATTGCATCCTGCATGGCCACAGTTCTACCCAGCATTCTCATGCTTGCACACACTTCAGTTACACTGAAGTAGCAGATGTAGTTCAAACATGCAGAGCCGGCGTTATAAAACTACACTAGCACAATGAGTCACTTATGCCTCTAAATATCTACGGTTTCCTCCCTCTGGAGCCCCCATGCATTAGAAAGTAGTTAGGTCGTTTGTTTTTATTGTTTGGCCTAAATAAAGCCCATTTTGGTTCCATGAAGACAAAGGGACTTTGTTACCAAGGCTGTATTCTTTCCAGAATGTGAAGACGCTGATGAGTGGTGTTCAGATGAAAGTAATGACGGAACTTAAGTTACTAATTTAGCTCAGAAACTTTCCTGGACTCTAGGGATGAATTTGACTCATTCTGCGTCTTTAAAAATGTAGACAGCAAACACACAAGTTAGAACTAACTAGGTTAAGTAAAATTCATTCAATAATACAAAGAAAACTTTGGTCAATATATTGTTGTAGAAACCACCACTATACCCTGTTTCACAATCACTACAAATGATCAGAATAGATTAGGGATACGCATCTGAAAGTAAGAGACAAAACACAGTAAATATTTAATTCTGCCCTTCCACCCTAAAATATGCTTTGACGTAAGGGATCATGGCAATCTATTCTAATCTCTAGTAAGGATGTAGGGATGGTGAGGGTCTAGCATTTGAGCAGGAGAAGATCTGGTCAGAGCAGTGTTTTCTCAACCCATGGGTCACAACTCCTCTGGGGGTCAAACAAATCCTTTCACAGGGTTATATATCAGATATTTAAATTCTATTTATAACAGTAGCAAAATTACAGTTATGAGGTAGCAACGAAAATAGATTTATGGTTGGGGGTCACCACAATTTGGGGAACTGTATTAAAGGTTCTCAGCACAAGGAAGGCCGAGAGCCACTAGATTAAAGCATCTCTGAGTTGCCTCATGCCATGCTTCTATAGCACATGCTGCCTTAGTCCCTCCCAACTCTGCTTACCAGTGCTCAGCGGCTATGTGATCTGACTTCCAGGGAGGAAAGAAATACAAGAGTCTGGCCAGGAAGACAGCATTATCACTCCTCTTTGTGATTTTACCCTTCTCTGCTTTAGACATCAGACATTTTAAGATCTAGGAGGGCAGTACCTGGAATACAACAGCTCTATCTAGACACTCAACATGAATTACCTCAAGGCAACGGAGTATTGGGTTCTGGGGGTATGGAGGGATTATTTTCTTATCTGATCCTTTTACTTTGTTATGAAGATATTACATAGATCCAACCCCAGTGGCACGGGTCTGGTTCCCAGCTACTGAAGCAGCTGAGACAGGAGGGCTGCAACCTCAAAGCCAGGCTGGCCTACAGAATGAGTTCAGATGAGACCCACCCTCATCAACAGTAAAGAGAGGGCTAAAGGTGTAGCTCAGTGGAAGAGCATTGGCTTAGTATGTCTGAGGCCCTGGGTTCAATCAGTTCTCAAGGAAAAAAAAATTTAAGTTTCTCAAGAAAGAAGTCTACAGCAAAAATTCAAAAGGGTTTTCTGAACCTATGCAATTTCTCTTTTTAAAAATATCATATCTTGTTTCTTTGGTGACTAATCTTTTACAGGCATGAATTGTAATTATGAGAGATACATGACACATCCTGCTCCTTCACTGTCATGTGAACAATGGGGGACATAAGAAAAACAACTAGAGCTGGGCAGTGAAAATGTCATGCTGAACAAGAATTGAACTTTTTCAATCATTGAGCTGTTCAGAAATTAATTGGAGCCCACCACCTACTGTGAAAATTTCTGTGAAATTGTACTTTATAAACCTTGCATGCACGTAGAGATAGAGAATTTTTCATATATGTATATATAGGTATTCGGTTTTTCTAAAAAAAAAAAACTCTAACTCTAACTGTGAAATATTTTAAATCTTGGAACAAACCATATTCCAGATATTTTGGTCAAAAAAAAAATACTCTAACACTACAGGAAATTCTCTATATCCCATCTGTCAAATCAATGTTGTCCTGCTACATGTAGGTACAGATATCTCAGTCAGATTGTCAATCAACTTAAACTACTGGTAAATTCTGGAGCAAACAATTGGAAGAGGGTATATATTCCTCACATCACATAGTTTATTGTCATAAACAACAAAAAAATTACTTTACTGTATCTTCCTCAAACATAGAAAACAGGAATAAAGAAACAACATGTCAGAACAGGTCCAGAGTGTCGGCCTGCACACACCACATACTCTATAAGCTAGCTAGAGAAGATATCTCCAAAAGTACAAGTAGTCACTTTGGTCCTGACGGCAGCACACAAGTGAGAAGATCACCATCTGTTCTGGAGATCATAGTCTGTTCAGTCAGAGTGATTCCCAGAACACCCTGGGCCCACACATTATTCAAACCTCTGCTTGCCCATTCACTCTGTCAGCAATGACGACTATGGGTCAGAGATTTCCCTGGAGCAGGAAGGTATTTTAAAGTCTTACCCTTCAAAATAATTCTATCATAGACTTTTACATTCACTACAGTGGTAGCCAGCTCCCTACCTTCCATTTGTCAGCCATTCATACATTCTTTGATAAATTTTAAAAATTTCTCAGTATATATCAATATAAAAAATCATGAAAAATCTAAAGGATGGGTATAGTGAAGAAATACTAATATCCAATAATACAAAACAGTTAATAACATAAAATATCTTATAGCTTATAATCTAATATCTAATAGCTTATAATCAGAGAGATATAAGTAAAATATTTACCTGAAATACCAGCAAAATGTTTTATAAACTGGAGCAAATAGTGCTGGTGAGGAGTAGATAAATAGGAACATTCTTATATCATGAACTAGTCTATAAATCATGGAATTGTACTGAACAGAAATTTAATGGTAAGTGTTAAAGTGCTAAATGTCTGTATCCTTCAAATTGTCTAACAATTATCCTAAAAGAACCAACCACAAACACATGAAAAGATACAACACATTTAATATTTGTGCTCATTTTTATACATCTATAATAGTTAAAAAATCAAAAGCAACCAAGTGGTTGGATAAGTTAATTATGACACAGAAACAATACATTCAGAAGAAAGCAGATATATGGTATCTTGCTATTAGTCTAGGAACAAAAGTCAAGTGTTAATATTAGAGGTTGTCAGAAGAAAAAGAAACTCAGAGTTACTAGGCAACTTCAGACCAGTGTCTGAACATCAAATAAAGAAGCCATGAAAACTCAAAAAAAAAAAAATCTGTCCTATTCTACCAAAAATAGCCAACAGATCAAAGGTAAATAGCAAATAAAAACACAGGCACCTCCCCATGTAATTAGACTTTAAAAGCTTTCAGGCTAAATTTGTTTAATCCTACATAAAGTTCTGTCTCCAGGCCACACCCATTTCTTTTTAACACTCCTCCTTTTTTTCCCTTTACTGTTTGATTTAGCCAGAAGGTTCAAACATCAACTAGGCAGTTAGATTAAACAGACTTCCAACCCTGAAAGTCCGTAAAGTGCTTCAAAAACAAACCTGTAAACAAAATGTTGTTTACCTTTACATTAAATTATAGCATTGCACATTAAAGAATTGACAAAGAATTAAAGAATTTTACTTTCTTGACTCACTAACTTGACAAGGTTATATGTAGTGAATCACTGGTTTAAACCACTTGCCTTCAAAATATTTCTTCCTCAGTACTAATCTTTTACATTTCAAAATAAAAATTGAGATATTAAAATACCTATAATATGCTCTGTGCAAGTCTAATGCATTTCCTAGAGCTATATAGCCTCCTACACACACCTCAACTACATTACTTTTAACAAAAAAAAAAAAAGACAAACTTTTTTTTTCATACTTTTAGGAAACTGGACTCATTTTTCCTGAATTCCACAAGGCTTAGATTTTGCATTTAATGTTTTTTAATAATCACATGAAGTACTTTTAGCTATAAAAAACACTGTGAATTTTGACTTTCAAAAGAATTGATAAGGTTAACACCAAAGTGTGGTATTGGGAGTGTTTACATGTAGGCAGGTACAAATGTACATGTGCACACATGTATGAAGGCCACAAGTCAACTCCATGTGCTATTTCTAGGGAGCTACCCAACTTGTTTTCTGCTAGTACAGCACTCTTCCCTAGAAGAGCTTGCTTCTTTAGTGAAATATGAGTTCTACTCTTAAAGAGTTTCAAAGACAGTTCATTTAGCTATTCATATATTCTGTTTCTCTGTCTACATGATCAATATTATTTCAGTGTTAGGGTCCCACCTCAAAAGGGACATTAGAAAAGCAATCAGAGAAGATGACTGAGTAGCACAGAACTACGTGCCATTAAGATAGTCTCATATTCTAAGAATATTGGTTACTCCATTGATAGGCATTGTCAGGATTCTTCACAGTCCTTAAAATTGACAAGTCCTAAAAACCTAGTGCTATATTTAGGAGTATTTGTTATGCTAAAAACTGAAACTTGGATATTTTTTAAGTATTGATTTATTAAAAATATCAACAATACAATTATATAACAGTTAATAAAATGCTTTCTTTCTCATTTTTGTAAATTTCTTAAATGTTTTCTCCTCTGAAAGACAGCTCTGATCTCCTAGATGCCACTAAAGTCAATGTTGCCAGGTTGGTTTGGTGACAACAGTAAGAAGTATCCATTTTTACACAGATACACACTCAGAAAGAGGCAGAATGTTTTGTAGACTTTCCAGATAATTGCAACTCTTTTTTGATCTATATCAAAAATTGACAAGTAGCAGTTTCTCAAAGGTCAAGGGCAAGATGGAATCTGAAGCCGGAACATCAGTATGCTTTTTGTACTCTCTGACCTACAGGCCTCTAGTCCTTACCTGGGTCTTTTGATCATACATAGCTGTAGCATCATTAATTCATTCATTTGAAAAGTACTGGCTCACTGACACACACCGACATCCAAAATATTGACATGTTTTACTATACAGTAGTTTTAAAACAACGTTTTCTAATATTTCCACCAATCCTACCAGAAATGTTTTTTTTTTTTTTGGTTTATTTTTGTTTTTTGTTTTTTGTTTTTTTTTTTAAGATTTATTTATTTTATATATGTGAATACACTGTTGCTGTCTTCAGGCGCACCAGGAGAGGGCATCCAATCTCATTACGGGTGGTTGTGAGCTACCATGTGGTTGCTGGGAATTGAACTCAGGACCTCTGGAAGAGCGGTCAGTGCTCTTAACCCGCTGAGCCATCTCGCCAGCCCCAGAAATGTTTTTTAAACCTGTTTGGAACTCATCAAGTTCCTGAAAGATTGAATTTTACTAACAAAGGACAGTGTCAAGTAACTTTCTTCTTTCTTTCTCTTTCTATTTTTCCCTTTTTCTTTTTCTTTTCTTTTTCTTTTTTTTTTCTTTTTTCTTTTTTGATAGCATTTCCTTAATTTAGTAGACTCATTGCTCATTTTTTGAAAAACGTCTGCCAAGGGCCAGGTCAAAACTGCTATTATGTGTGTCTTGTTAGCTGTGCTGTCAGGTGGAGACTAAGCTCCACCACGTGTGCTCATATCCACATCTGACTTTCCTCACAATGACCACACAACACACTGGGTATGCAACATGAGTACTCTGTAGTACTTCCCATTTCAGAATATTAAATCAACACTAAAAAACTAAGAAAAATCAATCATTTTTACTCATCATATAACCAAACAACTTTGTCTTTTTTTGTTTACGTTTATCATGGGTGATAAGGATGGAGAACTAAGGAAGTTCTTTATTGTTTCTCAGAGGCACCTAAGATCACTTCTGGTAGAAGACGTGACTTCAGCAGACTTACATTAAGGTGCCACTTCCATGCAACTGTAGGTATAGTGATTACAGAAAACACAGCTACACCTCAGGAGGAAAGTGGTTTTGACTTCAGAGACAAAGGCCCTTGAGGGTCCCTACTCCACAGGCCACTTTTTGATAACCACTGATGTGTTTTAAAACTCCACTCTGCTGCTGGGCGGTGGTGGCGCACGCCTTTAGTCCCAGCACTTGGGAGGCAGAGACAGGCGGATTTCTGAGTTCGAGGCCAGCCTGGTCTACAGAGTGAGTTCCAGGACAGCCAGGGCTACACAGAAAAACCCTATCTCAAAAAAAAAAAAAAAAGAAAAGAAAAGAAAAGAAAAGAAAAAAGAAAAAAGAAAAAACCCTCCACTCTGCTGCTAAGGAAACTAACTAGTTTCATATTTTCAAGACAACAAAAAAAGAAGGAAAAATTTTAGCACAGCAATGGTCAGTACTACTTAAGAGGTAACTTTTCTCTTTCCAAAAGAATAATGCTTTTGTGTAGATATCACAAAACGGTCATTTATAGTTTAGTTAAGTCCAAAATGAATGTTTTTAAAAGCAATAGAATAATTTGCTCACACAATAAAAGGTGTCCGGTCTAAGATGAATGCTTGTTAGAGAGGTTATCAAAAGAACTCTTATGCCACATTACAAGTTGGAAGTCATGGGATAGCTTGGTGGACCTAAATTCAGATCCTAGAACTCAGGAAAAAGCTACCACAGAGGCTCATCATACCTATACTCCCAATGCCATGTGTGGGAGAAAGACAAGCAAATCCTGAAGGCTCATGGCTAGCTAGTCTAACTGAATTGGTGATCTTTCTTGGGACAGAAGGAACTGATGTTGCACAATGTAGGCCTCTGCCAGGCTGTGGGACTAAACTGTAAATACGAGCCAGGATTGCCAAAGTGTGACATGTTTTCACAACCACCAGCACTGTATTGTTCTCCTGAAGTAACAATTTAAGTTAATGTGGAGAACACAGTGGGCACAAAAACAGTACTCACCAGGGAAAAATTAGATTGTTTAGAAGAAAAGAATATGTCTTCATAAAGGCTTTTTACAAAGGCAGCTTATTATTATGACTCAGGATCAAACCACAGACCATAAGCTTTCAAGAACTGTTTCTAGAGTCACATAGTGATTCTAGATTGGCCCCTAAAGCTTTTGCACTGACTACAGAAAAATCCCACATGCTTTATAAATAATGGCCACTGGAGCAGAACCAAGCATTGTTAATGGCTTAAAAAAGAATACTAGGGTACATTTTGTAATCTCTTCATTCAATAACGTATACGTTTGCTGTCAGTCCCTCCACCTTTCTTAGCAAATGCACATCTTTGGAATACCCATTATCATGATGGACTTTCCATTTGTTTCATTTTGATTTGGTTTTGATCTGGGATTGAACTCATTACTTTGTGCTTGCTAAGCAAGTACTCTATCTCTGACCCTCACCCTCCTTGTTTATTTATAGTTATCAGCCTTTTCTTATGTCCTCATCGTCTATGTGGTTTTGAGTATATGTGTATCGGTTAAAAACAAAAGGCGGCAAAGGAGGTCTTACGTGAGTAGGATTGTTAAAACAGTAACTAGGGTGCTTCTTAAGATTTTTTTTTTT
>JADRCD010174735.1:0-20243 GCA_019843815.1 Montemys delectorum | reverse complement strand
TGTGTGTGTGTGTGTGTGTGTGTGTGTGTGTGTGTGTGTGTATGCATGTGAAGCATGTGCATAGCAAATGTGCATATGCGTGTTGAAGCTACAGGAAGATGCTAGATGTCTTCTCTAGCTCTGGCCCTTATTCCTTTAAGACTGTGTTCTAGCCGAACCAGAAGCTTGCTGTAGGCTAGGCTGGCTGCCCAGCCAGCTCCTGGGATGTGAGTGTCTCTGCTCTGCCAATATTGAGATTAGAGACACCTCAGTTACACTCAATTTTTTACCTGGGTCCTAAGGATTTGAACCCAGGTCCTCACACTTGCACCGTGAGCTGTCTTATCCGCTGAGCCCTCTCCTCAGCCCCATCATAAAACATCTAAGATGATAATATGGCAATAAAAGATTTGTATGTGTATGAGAGAAAAGAATAAGAATAATTGATTGTGGGAATTTGATGTTCCATCATTTCACCCAAAAGTCTTTACAGTCTTTGAGAAAAAAAAATGTAATTGACAAATTTATATAATTGGATAAAAATAATTTTTTTGCGATTAGAAATTCATATTCCTAAAAAATAATTTAATGGAGTTTGGCATGGTGGCATAGGTCTTTAATCCCAGCACCCAGAAAGCAGAAGCAGGCAGATTTCTGTGAGTTCAAGACTAGCCTGGTCTACAAAGATGGTTCTATGACAGCTAGAGTTATTACACAGAGAAACCCAGTCTCCAAAAGCCAAGATTAAATAAATAAATACATAAATAATATATTTATAAATACATTATTAATAATAATAAGTCAATAAATCAATAAGGTGCGACCTGGTGATCAGCCTTAGCTCTTCTCGGATCAGTGCATGAATTCAGTAGTACCAAACTGAGGAAGCACTCCTTACGGGGAGAGTTTTTAGAGGCACATCTCACACTTACAGGGAGGAACTATGAATCACAGCCAGCTCAGTGGCCCGTGTGAGAGAAAGACTAACAGGGCAGACCTAACCACAGATGGGGAGAAGCATTTCATTGTTAGCTTATTACTAAAATAAAAAACCTGAGCTAGACAATAGGACATCACTCAGCGGTTCTCTAAATTGCTCATGAAACAGTCTCTCTCCCCTCAGTAGATATTGGCTCGTAAGGACCAGAGGCTCCAGAGTGGGATGGTTCCGGCAAGCCTGGGGACTCCCCTACAACTCCGTACACAGAGTTGACCAGCATTAGCCGCTGCGAGGACTCATCCTCTTGGTGTTGGTGAGCCTTGGTAGTTTGTCACAGTAGCGGAGCCCCTGGGGGAGGGAGACTGGTTTCCATTTTTTTTGTGTGTGTGTAGTTCCATGGAATGGTAGTTTGAGGTAGCTAATTAGACCAGAGGAGTCTCTACGGTTCCTTCAAATTCTGAGCTTTTTATGCTTAAATATGACAGAGAGACTGGGATGCAAAACAGGTGTGTGTGTGTGTAAGTGTGACTCGGTGCACATAAATGGAAGTGCACCTCTCCATAGAAGAAGTTGTATCCATTTCGTGAGCTGTAGGCTGTCTGCCCACCAAGTAGCAAACTGAATGTAATCTGGCCCTTCCATTTTTTAAATCTTTTAATACTACGGAGCCTGGTCTCTCTCAAGAACTCCTCATTAAACTGTAAAGCACTCTCTCGTCGTCTTGACACTCGCTTGGAAGGGGCCTTTATTCCATGAAGTCTACCACTATCTTATGGAAATCTCTCCCTCAGGAGGTCATGGAGCCCAGGGCTGCAGCTGTGTTTTAATAAGGGGCTGGATAATTTTATGACCAATAACATTTGTCGTTACACATGCTACACGATGGTTAATCAAACCTCAGCCTTCAGGGCATAATCGGAGTCCTCACAGGAATTTCCTTGTAGAGTCTGTGCTTGCCTGGGGAGGCTCACTTCCCCTCCTTCGTACATGAATTGTTGACTATTGCCCCACAAGTCCAGGTTTGTTTGTGTGGCAACTCCATTTCTCCCGGTCACAAAATATTCCAGTATCAGAAACGGAGGGCGCCTAACCCAAGTGGCATGCCTTCAGGAGAGTAGCGTTCAGAGCTCGTACTCGCAGGTCGTTCCTTTATCTCTCATCTGAAGCTAAAACAGCAGGACAGTTTCCAGTCTGCCTCCTTCATTTGCTTTGGAGAGCCAAAGTGAGGGCAACTTACAGACCTGAGATACCAAATATTTTTTTTTCCAGCATTTCTCTGTTGCTTAGGAAACCTGTAAACTGGCTCAAACATCTCACTTGGGGAAATACTGAAGTGACATTTAACTCAGAAACAAACTGCCTTTGGTTTGCTTAAAGAAAACAGCACCAGCCTGAAAGGGCAGTGGATCAAAACAGAGAGGGCAAGACGGAGGGGAGAGAGGGCGTTTGAAAGCTGGTGTTTAGATGCAGGCCACATAAATTTCGAGATGGTCAGTGTTTTTCCTTTGGCTTGGGTTGTGATGAGATCAATCTATGACATTTCACCTGATGCTGTCATGAAGGAGAAGAGTGTCCTTGTCATTTGAAGGGCAAAGGAACCCCAGGACGATGTCTGGGGATACAGTGATATTTGATGAAGCAAACAGGCTGCCATAGAAACCAGAAACAGGGCCTAGTTATCTACAGGGTTCCAGAGTCTGATGAGTCCCACTGAGGGCCTCTCTAACTTGATCTGTCTGCACAGGGATGGCGGGGTGTCTTTGCAGGGTCAGTCTGACGGAGGCCAGGTCATCCGCATGACAGACTACAGTTCCTCATCACTCCTCATGCTGGCTCCTCTCAATTCAATACAAGGCTAAAAATATCTGACTCCAGATATTGATGTGTGAACATGTATGTCACGCACGCGCACACATACACACGCACACACACACACACACACACACACACACACACACACACATAAGACAGTGTAAAACAAATAGTCCTACGTCCCATATGGTAATCTGGGTAGGAGGTTCAGATTGATAGGTATGAGCAAGGGAAATGGGCAGAATCGTAGACCATGAGCTTCTTTACCCCTTTATCTTCCTGGACATAACTGGGTATCATTCTGGAAATATATAGGATGAACGGTTGATTCATAGTAACTAAAACCCCTAAACCAAATAATGCGTTCTATTAAACTATAGAATGTGCGGGTATACTCTAGATATTAGTGCTAAGTCAGACAGCCTGGAAGAAGAAGAAAGATTGAAGAAAAAAAAAAAAAGGGAAAGTGAACCCAAACCATCCAGTGTTCAGATGTATTGACCGAGTTCAAAACCTTTCCATTGCAACTCCAAAGCACTGGCAGACAGAGTTGAAGTGGGACGGGCTCCTCCACTTGGACTGGTGAGGGACTGGGGTGGGGGCGGAGGTGCTGGGGTGACGTTGGAGGGTGATGTTGTGGGGCAGGGTGAGGTGGCCGCTTGAAGCAGAGATTTCCCATTGCTGCAGCAAGCACACAATCTTGTGCTTTCCCCTAGTCGGTGTCTGCTCACCTTGTGTCAGTTTATGTGTATAAACAATTTTTTAAAAAATGTCCCCTGCTCAGGAAACTGACATCTGCCACTTTCATAAACTGGAAATGACAGACACCTGGAAGGGTGACGCGCTGGGAACTAACCGGCTGGTTTTCCACTGAAAATAGAGTTCGTGTGGGCTCTGTTATTAACGGGAAGGACAGCATTGTCTAATCCATGCCCTTGATGGTGATTTCGGGTGACCGAGGAAAATGAACATTCTCATTCTGAAACCCTGACACCACTCCCAGCACCCCCGAGTAAAACCCTCCTCACCGCTGCCTTCCCTGTGAGACTCAGGCTGGGTGGTTGCGCTGTGGTGGAGAGATGCTAGGAGCTGCCTGCTTTCCAGTGAACCTGGCGGGGGGGGGGGGGGGGGGGAAGGAGCAGCCTGAAGGAGAACCCAGGCTCTTCAGGAAAGAGGGTTGTGAACATGGGCTCCTGGCCGCCACCTCTCCTCCTCTCTGGTATCTCTGGTTTTCTCTGGCTCTTGGCTCCATGTTTCTCCCAGTGTGCGCAGAGCACATGCCTGCTTCCCCATCGTTCCTGTCTGTGACACCTCAGCATCCGTCATGGCCTCTCCGTCCTCACTCAACACTGGTCTCTCATCCATATCTGTCACATTCTCTCGGCTTACTCATGCTCCTGATGGAGGGCATCTGACGGGGGAGGGGGGGAGGTTATCACTTTACAGCAGGATGTATTGTGGATTATTGGACACATCACCCAGTGGCTGTCCTTGGATCACGTGTGTAACATTGTTCTCATATGCTCAAGCTGGGTTATGTGCAGTCAGATGGCTACCCTGTCCCTTGGAAGGGGGTGTGGTAGGCAGACACACTGATTGATAGCCCAAGTCCACGGCCTTGTCTTTATTGTACATGAGTCAATAGCTGTAGCTGGCATCAAGGATGATCAAAAGCCGAGTCTTTCCTGGCTCCAAAGGACTCATTTCCTCCTGTACTACATAGACAGGAAACGGAGAAACAGTCCTTCTAAATGAGGAAAGAGTCAAGATTTGATCACTACAAATTTCAAATGTACTGGTAACATTTATCATACACTATCATTAATAGACAGAATTAAATGTCAAGAGACATTTCCAGTTATTGGCCTTATTATATTGTCTGTGTATTTCAATTCATTTTTAAAAAAGCAGCCACAAAAAAAAAAAAGAAAAACCACAGACACAAACACAACAAAGAAACATAAATCTGGACAATGATTTTCCTGAACAATGGAACTGTGGTTAAAAACCACCTGTGGAGTCCTCATAAAACACAATCTAGTAAATATGTATTTTAATGTTTCTAGCAATTCCACAAACTAAAACCATATTGAAATTGAACAACTGACTCGCATAAGCTGAAGCATGCCTCAGGCAACTCCAAACTTCCCACCAGTTGGGGTGAACTTGCATCGCTCCTAACATTTGTGAGAGGGTATGGCTCTAAACAACAGAGAAATGAAATCACAAGTTCTACACACAGAATAAATTAGGCTGGGAGCAATCCACCCCTCCTCTCATCAGCTGCTGCAGCAGACCAAAGAGCCCTCAATGGCCTTGGATGAGAAGGAGCTGCCTGCAGGTTGTGGGGACACTGCTGGGCGGTTCTCCAGGTTCTCCTGCCCCTGTCCTTTTGTACTTTAACCTGCCAGGATCCTATAAAGAATCCTGTGTTATAATTCGTATCATAGGACCCCCTGGCTATGGCTTAGTGTCTTCATTTGTGAAACAGGAGAGCCATTCCCAGCAGGCTAGAAACTTTCATGTGCTGACCCCTAGGTCTCCATTTATTAAAAGTCTTTAGACCTCCCTCTCTTCCCCTAATGTATTTAACACTAAGAGAAAAGAAAGGAAGGAAGATCTACGATTTTAAGTGAAACAGGATTTAATGAAAAAAAAAATCAACCCAGCTTATGTAGAGACTGGTATTTTAAAAGAGTTGTTTTCAAAAATCACAGTGAAGAAGGCAGGAGAAAAAAGAATATAAAATGAAGAATAGCCAGACAATTTATCCTTGTCCCAAATGGAGAGGCAGATCAGATTTGGCTTCTGGAAACACTTGGGAAGTGAATGCAAGGAGAGAGGCATCCATTTGCACAGAGGCAGCCCCACTGTACAGAGGCAGCCCACTGCACAGAGACAGACAGCCCACTGCACAGAGACAGACAGCCCACTGCACAGAGGCAGGCAGCCCACTGCACAGAGACAGACAGCCCACTGCACAGAGACAGACAGCCCACTGCACAGAGGCAGGCAGCCCACTGCACAGAGACAGATAGCCCACTGCACAGAGACAGACAACCCACTGCAAAAGGCAGACAGCCCACTGCACAGAGACAGACAGACAGCCCACTGCACAGAGACAGACAGCCCACTGTACAGAGGCAGCCCACTGTACAGAGGCAGACAGACAGCCCACTGCACAGAGACAGACAGCCCACTGCACAGAGACAGACAGACAGGCCACTGCACAGAGACAGACAGCCCACTGCACAGAGACAGATAGCCCACTGCACAGAGACAGACCACCCACTGCACAGAGACAGACAGCCTACTACACAGAGACAGACAGCCTACTACACAGAGACAGACAGCCCATTGCACAGAGATAGACAGCCCATTACACAGAGACAGACAGCCCACTGCACAGAGACAGACAGCCCACTGCACAGAGGCAGACAGCCCACTGCACAGAGGCAGACAGCCCACTGCACAGAGGCAGACAGCCCACTGCAGTGGGCTGAAGACCTCGGGACAAGAGGATAAAGATGACAATTCCGTTGCTCTCTTCTACTAAGTAAATCAGAGAATTTCCACATAAATTTTAAGCATTTCAACAACAACAAAAACAAAACAAAACAACAACAACAAACAGAGTAGGACTGGATGGATGGATACAGCAAGCATGGATTGAAGACCCTAAGTGGGCTTGAAAATATAGTAGGAAGGGCTGAGATGGAGGCTGGCTGTGTGCATGCCCACCTTGCCAGGCTGCCTCTTCATTGCAAAGTATAAGCAAGTGCTTTAACTTTTCCTTCCTTACTTTTTTTTTTGGCTAGGCTTCTCCTGTCCTTTTTTTTTTTTTTTTTTTTTTTTACTGCACAGAAGGTTTCCCAATTTGCAAGTGTTTGCAGCACGCCTGGGCCCGGAGCTAAAACACAATGCGTATGGAGTGCAGTATGTATTCAATTCACCAGGTTCTTTCCACCATATGGGCTGCGCAGTGTGCTTTGCACTTGAGATGCCACTGCCAAAGTTGCCAGGAGCCCAGAGTAAGTGGAGAAGAGAGGGAATACAGCCCCAGGCTCACCACACCTGGAGAGAAGAGCCTGGCATTCAGCAGCTTCTCTTTTGACCCTGTCTCTGCTTCCATCCTACACAGTCCCATTAACTGCCTTCTCCCTCAGCCTTGGCCCACTGTGCCAGCCATTGTTAAGGCAAACGTGGAATCCCAGTCGAACTTCCAGAAAGAAGAGCAGAGGAAGTAATTAGTACTTATGCTAATGAGGCTAGCAAGACTGTGCTTAAAAGCTCATCCATTCAGGAGGGGACCTGACAGGAGGGGGAAGCCAGTTACGTGTCTTTCCTCCCCCCCCCCCCACACCCATTTATTGTTTTATTTCCCACAAGGCACAGAGCACTGACAAGCGTTTTTATAGGAAAGTAACAGTGCTCTGATCTTCGTGGGAGAGCCTCTCGGCTGAGCATCCTTTGCGCTAAGTGTGATTTCAGGGTGAGGAGACTGAGGGGTTTTGGATTGTTCTTGGACGGTCATGCCGCATAGCCTTCTACCTTGTATCCTAAATAGATCTGTACAGAGAGCTTCACTTGAATGTTGACAACCTAAGGAATCACAATCTCTTTGACTTTATTGGGAAGTTAATGTTCATCTGTTGTTGTTGTTGTTGTTGTTGTTGTTGTTGTTGTTGTTGTTGTTGTTTACTTTCCTTTAACTCAGCCACCACATAGGATAGAGGGCTCTCTACCCACAGGCCTGGCAACAGGGTGTGTCTACATGTGCTGAGCGCCCACACCAGTATAACAACAGTGCTATTAGAGTGGATTCATGAAGGGGTCAGTGTCTCCACTTGATGCACTGACTTCAAGCTTCTTGCAGCTTCCTTCCTCCCTTTTGGCCAGTAGAAAAGGATGTTCATGTTTGTGTTTTTCAGGAATCCTAAAAGGGTCACTGTCATTGGTTACATGCGAGATCTAGAATACTTCCTGAACTGTTACCGATAAGCGGGCATAGGAAATCTCCTTGCTTGATGGACACCTACTTGGAATGGCAGGGCTTTGGGGTTTTAGCCTTGTATATTATCACTTGACTTTGTCTAGTGAAAGGTCGTGATCACATTAGAGGAAAAAGGAAGCCAAGAGACGAGTGCAGACCCTGCCCCGTGCGTGTGGAAATCTAGCTGGGCAGAGAGACACAGCTGTGGTAGTGGGTACTGCCTGAGACGTGACGACAACATCCTCAGGCTGAGCTGTAGCAGGGTGACCCTCCTCTGGCTTTGTTCTCCCACCTGTCGGTCAGGGCTAGCTGGCACTTGTTACCCACACCTGGTTGAACGAGCTGTTCTAACTACAGGACATGTTGAGGATGCTGTTAGATTGACCCCAAAACAGAACTGAGCATGTATGGTACTTGATTGCCGTCTCCAATTTAAACCGTGGGTCAAAGGGAAGAAAATGCTGTGAAATTAATAGAATTCATAATAGTGTAGGAGGGGCTCCTTGAAGTCTTGGGCTGTATCTCTGGCCAAGGAAAAGCCCAATCGGTGTGTCCCTGTATTACAGGTGACCCAGCATCCCTTTGCAAGAGTGGTGATAGTCACACTGTCATTCAATCCTCTTACATTTAGTAATTGGTTATTTAACACAAACTGTGACCAAGGAACATGATTACACACCTGTCAGCCATCTGATGGGAAAGAGAGCCCTCTGTGAACAGAGGGACCAGCCACAGCTCTACTCCAGTCTCTGTGGAGTCTTCTCCATCAAAGATGTCATTTTTCATTCCTACCTAAATAAGACAGACGTGCTAGCTGTGGCCTCGGCTGTATCATCTAGCGGAAGTGCTGCCACAGATGCTGATCTAAACGAATACAGTTTCATTTTGATTATGTCAGATCCTAACACCCGGGAGGGTAGGGTGTAAGATTAAGAAGCAAATGGGCAGAAGCTCTGAGTGGTACCTTCACGGTGGCTTCCTGTGGCAGGGAAAAATGGTGGGGAGAGCAAGAAATCAAGGCACTTGGTACAGGAAGAAATTCTACTTTAAGATGAAATCAATCAGCAAAATAAAAGGAAGCTTTTCAGGTTGCTGAGAGGGCCGGGAGAGTGGGTTTGCACTGAATGAAGGAGAAATTATCATGATGGGTTACACTGACTCCTTTCATCTCCTTCTTAGGGTTCAGCTATAAATGAATGAGACTATAAAGGAAAAAAGGATGTATTGGAAATGTGAACACATTAAAAATAAGCAAATGGCTGAATGAATGAATGAATGAATGAACAAATGTGTAGATAAATAAGTAAATAACCCAGAGGCCATTCAAGATGGCTTAGTGAGTAAAGGAGCTTGCTGCCGAACCCAACAACGAGAGAACTGACCCCACAAGTTACTCTCTGATCTATGACATGTACTACTCCCCAACTCCAAAGACTAAGTTTGAGTTGAGTTCTAAGCTAAATTAAAGACCCAATAAAAGCCAGCGGGGGTTGGTCCTTGTGCTTTAAACAGAGATTCTGCTAATTTACACACATTCTCCAAAAACGGTGAATCAAATGTCAGGTTGATTGAACAACCTTTGTTTTCTCTATTCCTGGGTGTCATTGATGAGACTATTGGGATTAGAAAAGGCATGTGAAGCACAAGATGTGGACCCCAAGCCCATACACACAGTGCATACCTGCCGTGCACAGCAATGATAAGGACATCCTCTGTTGTTGAGTTAGGGACAATGTTTACACAGGGTGATATTAATACACAGGAAACACAGAATAGAGAGAAGTGATGGGAAGGATAATCACAAAGATGAAGATCAAAATCTTGATGAGTTCTTTGGCAAAAATGTAGTGGCTGTGGAATTTGACTGATAGCAAGCAATACCCATGAATCCTGGGCCACTTGTGTGGGAGCTGTCTGAGGGGTGGGGATGTTACATGTGGATGGAGCTGATGTACAAGAAACGCCTAAGAAGAGATAAAAGGAAGGGGTGGTCATTGAGATGGCTCAGTGGGTACCGGAGCTTGCAGCCAAGCTTGATCCCTAGAGCTCACATGGTGGGGGAAGAGACTTTCTCGAACAATATGTGTACATATTGGTCTACACACATACACACACTCACACATGCACACACTCACATACATACACACTCACACACACATACACACACACTCAACACACACATACACACACTCACACACACACTGTAAATAAGTAAAAAAATGTTTTTTGTAAAGGTCAACTTAAACAAAATTATCAGAAGGGAGGGGAGGGAAGAGAGGGCAGAAGGACTCCTGTGTAGGAGCAAATTGGGCAAAAGGGCTAGCAGTGGTCTCTCCATCTCAACTGCAGCCACACTGTGTGGATGGTTAGAATCCTGATTAGTGCGTGTGGACACATTGGCAGGCCTTCTTGGCTCTTTGCCAGTGGCTCCTCATTGGCATCTGCCTGTAGTTGCTCATCATACTCTTTCAGCTGCACACAACTTCAATTTTAATCAAAATTTCAATGTAAGAGGAGACAGTGAATCCCCGTGACTTCCTGCCAGTGGATCTTTTCCTCTCTAGGAAAGAAGGCGTGTTTGGGACATCTAAGTCACTGTCACCTATTGGGTACTTACTCCAGGGCATGCAAAGGATGAAGAGCTGTCTCATGTGACCATTTAGTGGATCTCTGAAGCAGATGTAATAATTCTCCCATTATACTGATTTTTTAGGTCCCTGCCCTTCCTGTGGTTGACATCAAGTAAGTGTCACTCTATGCTGATGTTGAGTTACTTCTTGGTACTGTGCAGAGTACTTGGAGCAGCTTCCAGGAGGAAGTACTCCATTCGACTCACTGTATGAAGAGGTGAAGTCCATCAAGGGGAAGGCATGATAGGAGACAGCTCAAAGGTGGTAGACCAGGAGATGTAGGCCCCGAGCTGGCTCCTTCTTATCCCTTTTTTAATTGGGGGAAGGGGGGAGGGCAGCCCTTACAATGACCACACCCACATTCAGGATGGGTTTTCCCCACCTCAGTTAATCCTAAGCACCCTCACAGAACTCCTTGAGGCCTCACCCAGCTTGAGATAGTTTTTGGTCTAGTCAAATTGGCAATCGAGACTGGCCATCATCGTCATGCACAGCATGCTCGCCTCTAAGGAATTTGCTCTCAACTTTTCTTGCTTCCGACTTGACTGTGATCCTCCCCATGAGAGCTTCTTCTCTCCCTGGCCTTTCATAGGTTGCCTTACTGTACCTTTAGAAAATTATAATAATGTTGAAAATCCAATTTTTAAATTAGACAGATATGATCTCTAACTGTATATGGATAAACCTTGGCAAGGGATCTTTGATTTATTGTTGTCATTGGATCGTTGGACTTAAAAAAGTGAAAATGTATTGAATGTGTGAGCCAAATGCAGTTTATTTTAGGTGTTTACTTACCCAGTTACCTGCTACCGAAGCCTTTCACAGTCAGTGCTAAATAATGATGAGCAAAATGAATGAATGGGTAGAAGTGAGAGAAAAACCATCGTGTCTTACTTAGGGTTTTACTGTTGTGAACAGGTACCATGACCAAGGCAAGTCTTATAAATGACAACATTTAATTAGGGCTGGTTTACAGGTTCAGAGCTTCAGCCCTTTGTCATCAAGGTGGGAACATGGCAACATCCAGGCAGGCATGGTGCAGGAGGAGCTGAGAGTTCTACATCTTCATCTGAAGGCTGGCTTTCAGGCAGCTAGGATGAGGGTCTTAAAGACCACCCCCTCAGAGACACACCTACTCTAACAAGGCCACGCCTCTTAACAGTGCCACTCCCTAGGCCGAACACATACATACAAACCACCACAGCATCCTTGCCAATGCTGCCTGGCTTCTGCTTAGCCACAGCTAGGGATTCTGTACAAATATAGTGTAGTGCATGGTACAGTTTATAGGGCATCCAAAACACTCTCATGATTCAGCAGTTCTATATAAATGTGTGTAGTTGATATTATAGTTTATAGGGCTATCTGTATAAATATAGTGTAGTAGATATTACAGTTTATAGGGCCATCTGGAACATCCTTATGATTCAAAGACACCCCATAAGACGTGGAAAAGAATTGTGCTAGGACACTTGATTACATGTAAATTCTGTTTGCTTTTGTTAGTAAGGGAAGACTCATATTAGTAATGATTTTTATCAAGCAGTAATCCCTAGTCTTCTTTTCCTAATTTCCAAATTAAACCCTAGCAGTTTTTCTGTTTCACAATTAGCCAAGAATGACAGGAAAAGGTTTAAACTTTGGAGTTTAGTATCCCCAAAAGCATGTCTTACTCTCTCTAGAGAGAGTACACGTTTGCACGCTTTCCTTTGAATCTTAAAATAATCCATTTGTGGGATGTGCAAACGTAACAGAAAGACATTGCACTGCAGGTCCCTGTCCCCAACTTCAACTGCCTGTCAACTTCAGGCCTTCTGTCCCAAATCTATAAAGGGTGGCTCGCCCCCGGCACCATACCTGTAGTCCCCGCTGTCCCTCTCCTCCTATCTGTGTCCCAAGCCTCAAGTGCAGAGCACCTGGCGAGGTCGTACACTTCCATCCTGGAGGCCAAAGCATGGGTCTGCCTAGCCTGCCCACGTCTCGCTCCTCTAGTTGGTCCTCAGTATCTGGGTAGGTGCTGGTTCCCCTACCGCTCTCTGTTTGAGCTGTGCTGAGCATCATCAGATCTTCACCACGAACAGGAAAAACCAGCAGCAAGATGTCCCCCACCCACAAGGACCTATGGGGGACATGGGCAGTGATCCGCGACTGCTCTTCCTTCTTTTTAGCCTTGTATGCAGCTTCTGTTGCTCACTGTCATCAGGCCTCCACTGCTGACTGTGCCTGTCTGGAGTCACCAGCCTGGGCCTGGCCACCCCCACACAGCTTAGAACACAGCTTTACCTTCTGACCCACTCGAGCCTTGGAGAAGTCCCTTCAGTTCCCTCACAGGCAATATGGAAGTGGTGGCACTACAGTTTTAGTGAGCTGAAGTGCATAGGTGCTCAGCAGACTGCCCAACACAAAACCAACGGCAGAGCGTCACTACTGTCAAAGCAACTACTGTGTGGAGTTTTCGTCCTTTGTGTCTAGTCACTGAGGCGGAGGCGCTGGCTCCCCAGTGGACGCTGGTCTTCAGAACCTCTTTCCAGAGCAGGGCACCTGAAGGGATTGTGGGCATTTGAAATATTAGGCTCCTGAGACCTACAATAGTTTTGAGGCAACAGAGCAGACACAAGGGGCTGGCTATTCGCGGGGTGGAAGCACACGTTATTATTCTCAGTTTATGCCAAGAAGGGATGTGGAAACCCAAGTAAGGCGAAAACCTTCCTTCACATAGGCCTTAATCACAAATGTACCTCCTTGAAATAAAATTAACAACAACAACAACAACAACAATAATAATAATAATAATAATAATAATAACAACAATAACAACAACAACAAAAGAGAAGCAAGAAATACTTAAGCTGCCATCTGAAAATAGGCTGTGGCTTGATAATCAGCTGTGGGCTTCAGTGGGGCCATCTGTAAGCCCCAGTCAAATTCTGCCTAAATGATTCTCTCGTACTTAAACGTGTCACAATCCCAACTTTTATTACCGCCATTCATCATCTGCAGAGTGGCTGGGACTTAAGATGAAGACTCCAGAGGCTATCATTTGAACAGAGGTTGTTATTTATGACGGCCCTCTGCCGCCATCTTTACAGCCACCTCTCAGACGGGCTGACTGACCCTGAGTGTGGAAATGGTAATGTAGGCGGTTTTTCTTCTTTAAGCGTGACGACATCTCCGTTAACAGGTCAAGTGGCACGTGGATCATAATTGAAGCTGTCAGGAAAACCAGCATGTTCAGAATGACATCCGGACTTTGCACTCTGAAAGACCCAGGGGGCAAAGCCAATGGATGGGCCACCTCATCTTTCTCATTTTCCTGCATCCACTGGCATAAATCACAGGATCCCTCCATGGCATTCGGAGCATTTGTGTGCACAGTGCACAGCAAAAGCAGAGATTTACTCTAGAACTGGGCTTTATTCTTTGTTGTCAAGCTGATTGTAAGTTTTTACAAGCACTATGTTACACTCAGTATATCTCTTCCTAAAGAAATTGTACTTTTAATAGAAGTCATATTTTGGGGCATAATTAATAGGAGGTCCCAGGCTAGAGCAGTGATCAGAGTAAGACAGCACGGGTCACAGTGAGGCCCCCAAATGTCAGGATCAAGGCCACATCTACAGGGGATGGCACACTCTGGCCAGGCCAAGTATACAGAATAGGAGTTCCAATTTAGGCCATAGGCAGAGAACAGACAAGAGTTGAGATGGTGGAGTGTTGTATAAATTACTTTAATCCTGGCCTAGAGTTCCTACCCCACCTTGGGTTATTGAGTTTCTGGATAAAAAAGCACACAAGCCTTTATATTTTAATAAGCCTTAAGTAGTACAAGAGGTGGGCAGATACCTACCCTCTATGTTATTAGAATCTACTTTCCTATTGATAACTAGCTGAATTATTACTTATTACTTACTGCGTTTCATCTGGGCTACTCTTAACTCCAATTGGCCAGCCCACATGCTCACATTTTCTTTACTTCTAACCCATGGAGGCTTCTCTGTCCCTCAAATCTGTGAAACCTAAACCCCACACCTATGTCTTTTCTACCCAGCTACTGGCTGTTGACATCTTTATTTACCTCTCAGAAATAATTTGGGGGCTAGGTCACTCAGCTTCTACATGGGGACTCTCTCATCTCTGGGCAACCAGTCTTGGGGGCCCAAAATTAGCATTAGAATACAAGCAGCATTAGGCCAACCCACTACAGTGGGGAAATGGCTTCACAGTGGGATCTGGCAGAAGTGCAACAGCCAGCGAAGACTGTGATGGCCAACAGAATGTGCAAGTCTCCTTTGTTGGCTGGTAGTTACATGAGGAGAGTGTGGACTGAAGCTTGGTCATATCTGGGCCCCGCTGGTGGAGTTCCTTTGGTTCTAGTGACAGAGCTGAGACACTATCACTACTAATAGTTGTAACATCATGCTTTCGACAAGTATTTCTACAAGTCCAGAGCGGACCTCAGAATTAGAGATGAACTTGAGGAGACCTCCATTTCATTTTATGACTCTCCTGTTACCACCGCTCACCAGGCAGGCCCTCTGAACTGTAAAGAGACACAGGCACGGGCTTACCAATTCTCACACATGTTTTCCAGTGTCCGTTGCCCCGTTTGCCAGGAGCTCTACATGTATGGAATGGCAGGCATGAGGCACATGACTCAGAGCAAGTGAACTCACCCAGAGCCACAAGCCTGGCCAGCCTCTTGCTTTGCTCGACCACCAGCTGAGCTAATTAGCTGTCGACTTGCTCAGGCCTGCATAGACATACCTGTCTCCAAGTGGGGGAGGGTAGTGTGGATTGAGTGGAGGCTGTCTTGGCCTCTGGTTCTGTAAATCACAACCGTACCTCCATGAATCACAGTAAACCAAGCGTATTTCTCAGCCAGGCAAGAGCCAGTCGGTACTCAGTGTCTTTACTTTATCCATGAATAACCAGTCTTAATAAACTGATTCACACTAACCCAAATCACAGTCACAATTGTGCTTGCCGACCAACCCGTGTGCCAGGAAGGCATGAGGGGAGACCCTTTGTGGTCGGCTCAGCAAGACCTGCAGGATTAAAAAATCAGTGATAGCCTAATGCTGGTGATGCTTTTAAAAACCAGCAAAGGGAATTCTGAGAGGGTCTGAAGAGTGGAGAGAGTTCCACAGATGTGTCTCTTCTGGAACTGAGGGACCTTGGTGCTAGAGTTAATGATTAAACCTGCTTCGAAAGAGCATCAAGAAGTTGGTTTAAAGATTAATTTTATAAAATCTGAAGTTCCTTCTCTCTTAGGCTGCTCAGAGACCTGCTGGCACACTGCCTCGCCTCTATTTTCCTGAACTCTTTGCAGACTCCCACCCTTAACCTCCATTATATCAAACACCCCCATTTCATAAACACACGTGCACACACGCATGTACCCGTGCACGTGCACACAATTTAGTGACACCAGTGTTCATGATTTATAACACGGGGACTTCTCTAGCTGACAACCCAGGAGAAATAAACAGTTGGGGTCTATGACATCAGATTCGAGAGCCAGACTGCTTGGATGCAAATTCTAGTTTTACTGTTTGTTATCTGTACGAATCCATACGTTACATCATCTCTCTCTGCCTCAGTTCCCTCATAGGTAAGCTATCTCTAGAGTTTTCTTTTGTGCGGCAATAAATACCTGTATTAAATCCGCTAGTATGTAGGGAACACTGATACGGAGCCTGGTGTATGCGGAAGAGCTGTAGAAATCGTGCTAATGCCCGAGACAGTATCTTAAGCTGGCTAGCAGTGTACTTCCGAATCCCATTTGGGGCCAGGCTGTTTCTGGGGGAGACGTCTTGTAGATAACAACACCTCTCCATAATGCCTGCATCCTTTCTGAGCTTTGCCGAGGGGTCCTGGAGTCTCCCAGCAGCCCTTGCCTGTTTCATATTTCCTCTTGACTTCTCCAATCCATCGTGAGGTCTGCGCATAGAGATACGAGCCCAGCCCCCTTCTGCCCAGAGATTTCAGAGAACAGGAATAAAAAGACTAACCACAATGTCTCAGTGAGGCCAATTATTTAAGCATTTTATGGGTGCCAACCGGTAGCAAAGTGGCAGCATTTCTGCTTGCCTGCCTTTTGTTCCCCCCTCGCAGGTCCCTGGGTAATAGATGCAAATGAATAGTGGAAAAAAGCCGAAAGCCACGCGGTGGGCGGGGGAGGGGAGAGGGAGGAGGGGGGAACGATCAAGAAGCTTGGATAATCCAATGTAGATTAAGGTCCTGGAATAATCAGAAACTGCCAGGGCGTGATGGTGGTACCCCTGCCACAGAGAATTGAAGAAAGGACCTGTGTGCCTGGGCTCACCTGTGGACACTCCGTGAACAAAGACATTTATGTGATTTGACAAAGAGCAGTGAAGACAGATGCGAAAGGCTCACCTGTCCATTAAAGGAAAAATGGATTTAAAAATAAAAAGTAAAAACAGAGGCTTTCTGAACCACTTAGGGGCCACTCTGGTGATTCCGCAGCACACTGTTGTGATGTGTTGGGGCGATGGAGATGTATTTCAGTTCATTCAGCAGCCATGATTCAGGATGCTGTGGACTTGGCTGCTGTAATCGTTGTGCAACCCTTTCGGGTCCCCTAGGAGAGCAGCCATTAATCAGGCACAAGGTAGCTGGGTGCTTGTGCGGCTCAGCAATTCTGAACTGATGTCTTTAAGATGCTTATGGAAACCATAAACATGATTCAGTTCCCATTATCTTCATGTTGCATATCTGTTACCATTATTCTTTGAAGACTCCAAATTGGATATTAAAAATTTATGATATATATAAAGGTTTGCACGAAGTTTTTAAAAAAAAAAAAAAAAAAAGTCACTGCAGCAAATAACTCCTTCTCATCTCATCCATCAGACCGTGCGGACTGTCAGAGGAGCCTGGAGAGAGAGCCGTGGGGAAGTGGGGAGCCCGTGTGATGCTGATGAGGAGCATGGGGAGTTAGGAGGAACTGTACTGGGAAATGGCCTCTCCTCCTAGACACTCTAAATGAGAGTTTAAGTACATTTTGCCAAAAGAACAAAGTAAAACAGCTCCACCACAGGAATCCCATAGAATGCCCTCACCTAGTAAATGAAGGGATGAAGTGGGGATTCCCTAGTGCAAAAATCCATGGTAATGTGAACTGAGAACGTTCCCAGGTCTGGAGACTGGTATCTGGGATGCCTAGAGACTGTCCTGAGGGGAGTCTGGTGCCAGATAGGAGCACTCAGTTAGAGCTGCTTGCTGACATGCAGTTCAAACTGCACAGATCTCCGTTCACAGGGAAGGCCATTCAGAGAACGGGGCAAAACAAAATATTGGCTTGAAGCACAAGCAGGGGTTAATGAATCCATTTGAACTAAATTTACAGATGTCTTAGGGTTCCTACTGATGCCATGAACCACCACGACCAAAGCAACTTGGAGAGGAAAGGGTTTATCTGGCCCACACGTCCACATAGTGGTCCATCATGGAAGGAAGTCAGGACAGGAACTCAAGCAGAGCAGGAACCAAGAACCAGGACCTGATGCAGAGCCCTTAGAGGAGTGCTGTTCACTGGCTTGCTCTCCATGGCTTGCTCAGCCTGATTTTTTTTTATAGAACATAAGACCTTGAGCAGAGAGATGACATCACCCACAGTGGGCTGAGGCCTCCCCGACCAATCACTAATTAAAAAAAAAATGTCTACAGGCTTGCCTACAGCCTGATCTTATGGAGGCATTTTCTCAATGGAGGCCCCTTCCTCTCAGATGACTTTACTTTGTGTCAAGTTGACATGAATCTAGCCAGCACACAGGGTGTGTATCACACAAGCCTGGCTAGGGCTTCATATATAATGTATAGTCTCTGTCCTCAAAGGATTCCAAAGGATAGGTCTATAAGGATGAAAAGACATGATTCATAAGCAAGATGAACTCAGATGAGGCATCCCAGACTGGCCTGGGACAGCAGGAAAAGGTGAGATATTGGGGTCAAGGAAGAGGGTACCCAGCTGGCAAGTCTAACCTAGGAATGGGTAAGGATTTATCAGACTAGAGCAGTGGTTCAATCTAGTGGGGAGTCGAAGGGAGGGAAGTGGGGCCAAAAGATTGTTGGCCACCGTCCAAGTCAGGTTCAATGCCTGCTACGGGGCTGAGCCATGCTGTCTACGTGAGGGGCAGGGGTTCTGTGAAAAATAAAATAAAAAGGAGAAGGAACAGGCAGTGGGCAGTGGAGGCGAGTCAGAGAACGCCCAGGGACCGGGACTGGAGTGCAAAGCAGTGTCCAGGACTAGACGGCTGAAGGACAGGAATGTCTTCATTCCCTTGATCTCTGAGCCGCTAGACCACACCCTGAAGACTTGCAGCTGAACAGAACACAGTCTGTCCATGCGGGGACCCCGATGAATCTTGTGTTCCCAGGGTTCCAGGTTAGGACGTGGAAGATGAGTTCCCAGATGGCTGCCTAATCTAAAGGTGATGCAGCTCAGGAGGGTCAATGGTGTGTAAGAATTTTCCAGAAGGGGGAAAGGAAAGATGGCTTCTATTTTTACCCTGCGAAAATTAGGGTAAAGGGCAAGAAACCAGTCGAGGGGATCTGGACATTCAGTCGGAAGGAACTGGCCCTCTGAGATGAGAGTGTCTGGGCTATAGCTCGGGGAGGGCAGGGAGCCACTCCAGAGACCTCCCTACCTTACCCAGCCAAGGGCAAGAGCAGCCGGGCAGAGCTCCTAGTGGGTACAGCCCTGCAGGACAGAGGTGCTGGCTGACCTTTCTGTTCATAAAGTCACCCAGGGTCCTCTAGAAGGCTGTCAACTCCTCTGCGTGTCCTTGACATCTAAGTGCAAGAAAAGGAAACAAAACTTCCCCAAATGGAGTTCTCGCATGCTTGCCATAAACTTGAAAAAAAAAAAAAAAAGAAGTTTTATTACTTCTTGTTCAAAACATAAGTTATAAAATAGAAAGTTAATGCTCCCCTTATGTCTCTGGAAAGCCTCATCTCTAAGCCAAACCCCACAGCGTCGAGATGTACTATTTTTGACGTTTCCAAGTCTGGTACTGACACAACATGTGTGATCACATGTGTGATGTCAGCTGTATCTTCTACTGAGCTCTGGAAGAACTGGAACCTTCGCCACATCCCCTGCCACCTGGTTCTGACTCCAGGGAAAACCTTTTCTTGTTTTCAAAATAAATGACATCCCAGTGACACAGAAGCATCCACACTCCCATCCACCAGGGGAGGTTTAATTCCAAAGCTTCCGTTGCCTTTCTACTTACACAATAACATTAACCTTTCCTGTTGTGTGAGGTGGGCAAGTGGGGCTGTTCCTAGAATGTCCCGTGTTTTCTAAAGGCGTTGTCCAGAAGAAAGGAATGCTGATTTTGCTGCACTGTGAACATTGCACCACGACTTCCCAGAGGAAGAAATTAGTTCCTGGAAGAATTACAATCCTTTCATAGGAAATTCAAGAGAAAGCTTGAGTGATTTCCCAGAGAAATGAATGCACAGGTTTTGGCAGAGGGCTCTGGAATAGAGTCATGTCATTAGCCAGAGTTACATCTTCTAGTGTTTACTTAAATACTAGGTGCAACACGAAAACAGATGTATGAGGCCAAGCATGGTGAAAGGCTGAGGCAGGAGGGTCTTGAGTTTGAAGCCAGCATGAGTTACATAGCAAAACCTTATTTCAGAAAACAAGAACAGGGCTGGGAGACAGCTCAGCAGTTCAGAGGGACACATTGCTCTTGCAGAGAACCAGGGTTCCATTTTCAGGATTCAGATGTGTGTGTGTGTGTGTGTGTGTGTGTGTGTGTGTGTGTGTGTGTACTTCTAACTAGAGGTGTGTGTGTGGGGGGGGAGAGTGACAGCTACTTCTAGCTCTAGGTGTGTGTGTGTGGGGGGGGGG
>JADRCD010174734.1:0-11898 GCA_019843815.1 Montemys delectorum | reverse complement strand
TCCTGTTGGTGGGTGATCCTGTTGGTGGGTGATCCTGTTGGTGGGTGGTCCTGTTGGTGAGTGATCCTGTTGGTGGGTGGTCCTGTTGGTGGGTGGTCCTGTTGGTGGGTGATCCTGTTGGTGGGTGGTTCTGTTGGTGGGTGGTCCTGTTGGTGTGTATTTGGCTTGTTTTCAACTTTTGGGCTCCATATTAGTCACTTGTCTATTCCAATGATAAAACAAAGGCAATGCATAGAAAGAAGAATTTATTTGGGCAAATGTATCATCAAGCAGATATGACTGGTTAAGAGAGAAAATTATTAAAAGAGAGGGACAATAGAAACTTTGGAATTGCTGGGCGGTGGTGGCACACACCTTTAATCCCAGCACTTGGGAGGCAGAGGTAGGCGGATTTCTGAGTTGGAGGCCAGCCTGGTCTACAGAGTGAGTTCCAGGACAGCCAGGACTACACAGAGAAACCCTGTCTCGAAAAAAAAAACAAAAAACAAAAAACAAAAAACAAAAAACAAAAAACTTTGGAGTTGAAAATGACAGTGATGAATTTTATCACAGCATCTCTGTGGTAGCACTGAGCTAGAGAAGGGAGGATCAGTCAACTCAAAGGCATATTGAGGAAAAGATGTCACTTGAACAACAAGGAGGAAAGGATGGAGAAAATAAGTAAGGCCTCTTGGAAGTGTGGCGCACCCTCAAATGCACCCAATGGGCCAAGCAAGGGTGCTGTAAGGGGACAAGAGAGCAGATATGACTCCTTTCCTTGCTTTTTTTGCTTGGAGACAGTATCTCACGTAGCCCAGGCTGGTCCAGAACTCATTACGTAGTTGAGGCTGGTCTTGAACCCCCATCTTGACTCCATGGCCAAGTACTGGTAATACAAATCTATGCCACAAGGATCTGTCTGTGTTGGCAGCATTGACAGTTTCTACTAATGGTGGAGATTGCTCTGTTGTTTGTGATAGTCCCGGGGATATAAATTGCTACACGTTCTGTTCTAATTAAAATCAATAGTCTTTAAAGCATAGTCTCAGAGGCCAGTCTTAGAGGTTTGGTCAGGCCTCAGTAGGATTCTCAGCTGCCTCTCCTCTGGTTCTTCTCTTTACTAAAATGCCTACTGGTTTATAATTTGCCTGCTGCACTCATGGCTGTCAGCCCCGTCCTGATTGTATAACATCAAAATGTCCGTTGCTTTAACAACACACTTGGGTTTGAATGGCCCTCTGTGTTTACTTCAACTTGAATTGGGGAAAAGATTGGAGCCCTCTGTTTCTGCCCTGCTCACTGCTAGGGATAATCTCTGATTGTTTGAGAAGGATGCTGGCCAGTTTTGATTTTGAGAAGGGGGTCTCGCTGTGTAGATGAGGCTGATGTCAAATTCACTTGGTAGACCTGACTGGCCTCAAAGTCATGCTCTTCCTACCTCTTGTCTCCCAAGTGCTGGAATTACAGGCATGTGCACAACATTGCTCGTGAGTGATATCACTGCTCTTGGAGGAGGAGGTAGCTCACCTTACCTCTTCCGGCATGGAGTGCCCTGTGAGCACACTGGGTCCAAGGATTTTGTGCCTAATATTCTCTCTGTCTCTCTCTCTGTCTCTCTCTCTCTGTTGTGTGTGTGTGTGTGTGTGTGTGTGTGTGTGTGTGTGTGCAGAGGTTAGAGACTGTTTTATATGTCTTTCCTGGATCATGCTTTACCTTTATTTTTTGAGACAGGGTCTCTTGCTGAATCTGAAGCTCATAGATTCTGAACTAAATGGTCAATGAGACTGAGGGATCTGCCTGTCTCTGTCCCCACTTTACTAGAGCTAGAATTACAGGCAACATATGTGCCTCTATTCTAGGCTTTCCCCTGTGCTCTGGGAATCCAAACTCAGGTCCTCATGATTATGTGGCAGGTCTGTTACCAACTGAGCTGTCTTCTCAGCTCTGTGCACAGAGCTTGACTCACCGTGCCCTAGGGAGAGCTTCTGCTCTAGGACTGAGGACTGGGTCAAGGACTCAAGGTTTCCTATTTACCCTTGCTCAGAAAAGAAGTTCTGTAAAATGGACCCATGGTCAGGAAATGAGAGATGCTGGTGTTCTGCCCATTCTGAGGAGAGACAACGATTGTGTGCTGTGAGCTGTGAAAGGAGGACTGTGGAGTCTTGGCTGCCCTTGCTGGACTAGGACTATAAACAGGTAAGTTGAGGGCTCACAAGGAGAATATATTCTATCTCGAATAACATAAATTCTGAATGTTTTTACTGAAAGCATACAGTTTTTTTTTCAAGACAAAGTTTCTCTGTGTACCTCTGTCTGTCCTGGAACTCACTCTGTAGATCAGGCTGGCCTTGAACTCAGAAATCTGCCTGCCTCTGCCTCCCAAGTGTTGAGATTAAAGGCATGAATCACCACTGCCTGTCTGAGACCATACATTTTTAAATGCTATTTTGTTTGCCTAGTACTTGTAGGGCAATTTCTTTTTTAAAGCTCATGGAGTTGTTAAAGATTTATTTTTTATTATTTTAAGTTATGTGTATGTGTGCATCCGTGTGTGGTTTTGTGCATGGGGACCAGAAGAGGACATTGGATCTACTGGAGCTGGTGTTATAGATTGTGAGCCACTTAAAGAGGGTTCTGGGAACTGAACTTGGTTCCTTTGCAAGAACAGTATGTACTCTTAAGCACTGAGCTGTCTCTCCAGATCCCAGTTGCAGAGATTTAAAATCATTATTTGTTTGTTTGTCTTAGGTAATCTCCTCCAGTTTGGGGTATTTCACTGACGAGGGTTCACAGAGCATCTCTGACTTTTTCAGAAGCCATTTACACAGGAAGGCTTTTTTACTTATGGAGGGAAAACAGTTTTTGCTGACTTCTTTTTAGTCCCAGAAAGTATGAATTATTTTACTCCACAGCTTAGGGGATGTTGTAAGGACTATTCTCAGGAGTTCTGCTGGGCCTGCTTGTGGAAGATCTTCATAGCATCTCTTGCTCACTTCTGACCTCCCCTCATAGAAGGAGAGGGGCTGAGAAGGGTTTGGGGCCCTCACCCAAGAATCCAGCCACCCCTCCTAAACAGTTATAGGCAATTGTGCTCAAACTGCACATGGCCTCAGGTATGGGAAGGGCTCTGGGAAGGGCTAGAAGATACAGATAGGAAAAGATGGATGTGGGGACCCAGGCTTGTGGGTGTTGTCAATCATCCATGTTGGCTGCAGAGCTACTAGTATGGCTGATTTGAGGCCACCCATGCTCCTATCCATAACTTCTCATTCATTGCTCTGTCAGTAAACCTGATACCCTCATCAATTCCACAGAGTGAACTTTGGTGGAATGGCACCTTGGTCCATTGGGATCTTAGGAGCAGGGGTAGACATTGCTTATCCTGTCCCCTGGGAAAGAATTCTAGCAACAGATGACCCTAAGTCAGCCACTAGAATCACACACACACACACACACACACACACACACACACCCCTCCCTTATTTCTTATGGCTAATCAATCCACAGAAAGATGGACTAGATCTGTAAAGCACACTGCTATGGCTTCATCTTACGTGTCCCCAGAGACCAGTGTGTTTAAAGGCTCGGTCCCCAGGGTGGTGGGTGCTACTAGACATAGCAGACCTTTGTTTTTAGAGAAAAGGGGTTTCTTTTGCCTCAGTTTGAATGTACAGCCCATCACAGCAGAGAAGGTACGGTGGTAGGGGCATGGGCTGATGGCCATATAGCAACCATGGTCAGGAAGTAGAGGGAGGGGAATGCTGGAACCCCATTTGCTCTCTTCTTTTTATTCAGTCTGGGATCCCAACCAATGAAGTGCACCACTCAAATTCAGGGTAGGTATCCTCAACCTCGTTTAGTGTAGTCAGAGAACCTGCTTCATTGTCATCCCCAGAGGCGAGTCTTCTACGTGATTCTTGAACCTGACAAGTTGACAGGCCAACCATCATGAGCCAAGGTCAGTGCTCACAGACTTACAACCTTGTCTGCATCCCTCTCCAAACTCATTCTGCCTGCAGTGGGGCCAATCCTGATGGCATCTCCTGGATTCTATGTCAGAGCTAGGGCTTCTTCTCATGTCCCTGCTTGCTGCTGTCATGCCCCTTACCCGTGTTCCTAAAATTAGCCACGAGGCTCCTTTTAACCATTATGATCTTTGCTTGCCTGCCATTGCTGTGGCCAGCCTGTGTAGCCTCTTTGGTAGACCTCAAGGGCTACAGCTGAGCCCACGGGGAAGACTACTGCTTTTTGCTGACTTGTAACTCCTAATTCAACAGGTATGTATAGCTTAAGGAGATTTTTCACTCAGACAGGCCCAGTGATAATCTCCCTGGGATGACTTGTCAGTTGTCAGTTAGACAAGAGGCCAGGAGAGGGCATTGGAGTCCTTGAGCTGGAGTTACAAATGGTTTGTGTGTGCTGGGGACTGAACTCATTCTCTGAAAGAGTGGCCATTGCTCTTAACTACTTAGCCAGGTCTCCAGGCTCAAGACAAGATCTTTTATACCCCTCTTCTTCTTTCTTTTCTTTTCTTTTCTTTTCTTTTTTTTTTTTTTTCGAGACAAGATCTCACTGTGTAGCCCTGACTGGCTTGGAATGTACTATGTAGACCAGGCTGGCTTTGAACTCAGAGATCTGCTTACTTCTGCCTCCCCAGGGTGGGGATTAAAGGCATGTGCCACCACACCTGGCTTTATACTCCACCTCTAAAAATATTTCTTCTTTTTCTCCATTCATCCCCTCTTTCCTCCCATTCCCTCCTCCCCTTCTCTTCCTCCCCTCCTCCCCTGTCCTTCCTCTTTTTCTTCCTTGGCTGGGGACTTGCACATGCTAAGGCTGAGCTCTATCTTAGAACTACACTGTATCTCTAAAATTCCTTAAACTGCAATGATATAAACTCAAAAGATCCTCCTCCACCACCTACAGATACTATTGCTGTGAAGAGGTTGGTCAATGAGTACAAGGCCACACTTAGAATAAGTTCTGGCATTCCACTGGATAGCAGGGTGACAGAACTGTGATATGGCATTTCAGACTAGCCACACAGGCAGTTTGAATGACCTCTCCACAACACATGATGGATGTTGGAGTGGAGGTGTATCAGTGTATCGGCCACTTTCCTCTTGCTTTGATAAGATACCATGAACAGGGTAATTTATAGAAGAAAGAGCTGGGCATGGGTGGCAAATGCCTTCAATCCCAGCACTCAGGAGGCAGAGGCAGGAGGATCTCTGTGAGTTTTAGGCCAGCCAGGGCCACATAGTAAAAACAACACAACAAAACAATAATAATAATGATGATCATAAACTAAAACTGTAACCACTTACCTTGATTTTCCCATTATTTCATTGTGCTTTGGCTCTGCATGGCTTGGTGAATGCTTTCAAAGCTCTGCGAAGATAGTTGTCTACGTGCTTTGCTTAGATGGGAGAACGTAGGAGGCTGTGGCTTGGGTTGGGGTACACAGCAGGTACCAAGCTACACTCCCTGCCTCTGAGGGGTTGGCAGAACAGCAGGGAGCTGGATGGGCTTGGAAAGCCCCACGGCTCAGAGAAGGAACAGGTCTGCACTGTTCTGGCCTCTGTAGAGGCTTTGGCTGTGGATCTCAACTCATGTGCAGGGCCTGGCTGGTTCACAGAGACGGAGGCTACGGGCACTGCACAGGTACAGAGTCAAAGATGGCGTGAGCTGGGAAATGGTATCAGAAAACAACTTTCAGAAGTTGGTTCTCTCCCTCCTTTGTGGTTCCAGAGATTAAACTCAGGTAGTCACGCTAACATGACAAATGCCTTGACCTGTTTTGCCAGTTGAGCCATCTCTCACTGTTTTTTTTTTTTTTTAATTAATTTTTCTTTTTTGAGATAATGTGATGGCTTGTATATGCTTGGCCCAGGGAGTGGCACAACTAGTAGGTGTGTCACTGTGGCTGTGGGCTTTAAGACCCTCATCTTAGGTGCCTGGAAGCCAGTCTTCTCCTAGCTGCCTTTGGAACAAGAGGTGGAACTCTCAGCTCCTCCTGCGCCAAGCCTGCCTGGACACTGCCGTGCTTCCCGCCATAATGATAATGGACTGAACCTCTGTACCTGTAAGCCAGCCCCAATGAAATGTTGTCCTTTAGAAGAGTTGCCTTAGTCATGGTGTCTGTTAGGGTATGTAGCTCAGGCTGGCCTTCACCCTGGTTCAGTCAGCCTTCCAAATGCGTGCACCACTGGATAAATCTCTCCTTTTAACTGAACTGAAACTCTGATGCTGAGTGGAGAGTCTATGGCAGAGAAAGCAAACCTACTGTGGATGCCTGAAGCTAACACAGTTTTAAGATGTATTCAGTTCATTGTCAGCCCTGAGAATTCATGCTCAGTCACTGTAGCTTGTGCTTCAAACTATATTGTGTGAATACTGTGGAGATGGCTCCCTGGGGAAGTGCTTACTGTGGAGGCCTGAATTTGGATCCTCAGCATCTATACTGAAAGCTGGGCATCACCACACACTTTCATATAATCTCAGCGCTGGAGAGGCAAAGACTGGTGGATCCTCAGAAACCCATGACTAGCCAGCTGAGCCAAAGTGGTGATCTCCAGTTCTGTGCAAGACCTTCTCTCAAAATATAAGGTGGGCGGTAACTGAGAATCTCAGCCGTCAGAGTCAGACTCCGGCCTCCAAACAGAAGCATGCACCCACCCACATAAGCTTGTAAAAGACTGCTCCACTAATGCTGGCTGAGACAGCGTGAAATAACATGACTTTCGTCTTTCGGGCTTTGCAGGGAAGGGGCCCCCTATGCAGGCTACCAAAATCCCGTGGGATTTTGTGCTCCCAGTTTTTTTGCAAGTCAGAAACAGAAGCCCCTGATGGTAAGGGTTTCTGTACCTTAAAAAGAGTCACTCCTCTTCCCTTTCTGCCTTGTTAAACATATGGGACGACCTTAACACCAGAGGGCAGTGTTTTATAGTACTTGCCAAAACGTCCTTAAACCTTGTCATCTGATGCATTAATGTATGGCTTATGCGTGTTTGCACTTTCCTCTTGTGCTGCTAAATAACACACCTGACTCGGGACTCGGTGAACCTAGAATTTCATAAGTGGCCGGCAAAACAAAACCAGCCCATGCAAAACAACAATGAAACACCTGCCCTTCTCCCACTCCTCACAGGCCAATTTTATGAAGCTAAACCGCCCTGAATTAATTTTAACAGTAAGTTTCGATGTTTGAGTGTTGGCTAGTTGTTAGGGATGGGGGTATTTCCTGACACATAACTTTCCCTAGATCCAAAGAAGGCCTGTCCAGCTAGGTATTTTAAAATCAAGATTTGTTTCTTTGTTATTTTTATGTGCATAGGTGTATGTCTGGGCATCCTGTGTGTGCAGTGACCATGGAGGCCAGAGAGGGTATCAGATGCCCTGGAACTAGAGTTACAGATGGTTTATGTGTAGCCAGCCCACTTGGTTTAGCTTTAGGGCTGGTCAGAAATGGTGAGTTTTGTTTCAGAAAAGTATCCTGGTTTTAACAAGAAAAGGACATGTTGCTGCTGCTGCTGCTGCTGTTGCTGTGTGTGGTGGTTTGAACATATTTGGTCCAGGGAGTGGCACTATTAGGAGGTATGGCCTTGATGGAGTAGGTGCGGCTTTGTTGGAGGAATTGCATCACTCCAAGCACAGGGTGTGCTTGGAGACACTCTTCCTAGCCAAGTGGGAGTCAGTTTTCTGTTTGCCTTTGGAACAAGATATAGAACTCTCAGCTCTTTCTCCAGTGACATACCTGCCTGGACACTGCCATGCTTCCTGCCTTGAGGATAATGGACTGAACCTCTGAACCTGTAAGCCAGCCCCAATTAAATGTTGTCCTTATAAGAGTTGCCTTTGTCCTGGTGTCTGTTCACAGCAATGGAAATCCTAACTATGACATTGAGATCTACACTTCCTGCATCTCATTACAGTTCTGTAAACGGTGACTCTATCCTTTAAGCTGCTTGGATCAAACATGTCAGAGCTGCTGATGACTCTTCTCTTCCCCTCACATAGAACCAATGGCAGACTTTGATTTTTTCCATCCAAATCCAGGGTCTGAGCAGGTACCCCATCTTTGTGTTTCTATTGTTGTGAAACTAACTGCTCCACAGTGTTGTCCCTTCTGAGGGGAGGAAGGGGATTCATAAGATTGCAGAAATAGGGCTGGCAAGATGGCTTGGGGGTTGGGGGGAGGGTACCTCAAGGCTGATCTGAGTTGGATCCCAATACAATAGTGAGAATAATTTCTTTAGAATGTAAACCAAATTAGATCACGCTATGCCCCAAACCTAAGACATGTGGGAAGCCAGCTGCCATGCTATAAAGATACACAAGTAGCCAGGGGGTGAGAGACAGAACAGTCTTGGTTTGCGCAGTTTGTGCAGCAGCAGATCATTGATCCACATAACTTGTCTAAGGTTAACTGTGGAGAATGTAAACTCGAGTTAGTCAGACTTCAGAGTTCTTGACCATTGAGCCTCACTGCCTCAGAGTCAGCCCCACCATCTGTCCCGATCATCCTGAACCCATTGAGAACTGCACCTGAGTCCTGGAGTTTCGTCTGAGATGCTGAGAGTAGAGCTAAGAAATCACCCCATAACTTCTACACACATTTGCAGTTTTTTCTTGCATTATACTATTATACTAAAATAAGTCCAGTTCTATCTCTCATTTGTTGCATTGAATGATTGATTGATAAATACTTTTTAAGGTTTATTTATATCTTTATTTTATTCGTGTGTGTGTGTGTGTGTGTGTGTGTGTGTGTCTTGCCTGCATGTATGTAAATGTACCATGTGTGTATGTGTGTATGTGCGCGTGTCTGTGATTCCTGCAGAGGCTACATGAGGGCTTCACATGTCCTAGAATTGAAGTTGCAGATGGTTGTGAGTTGCCCAACCAGCATTTGTGAAATGCACGTTTAATCTAAGAAGCTTTCAAGACTTCCTTTGAGACTTAGAGAGCGTTACTGAAAGGGCCAGGTAGGTTTTAGGCCATGTTGGTATACTATAGTCTTTTGTCTTGGTCCTTGCCTTCCACCTTGTTTGAGACAAAGTCTCCTGCTGTTCCCCACCCTATATACCAGGCTTGGTGGCCAACCAGCTCCTGGGAACTTCCTTCTCTAAGCCTCCCATCTCCCTATAGGAGTGCTAGATTACAGATGTGCACACTACATTTTTACCCTAGCACTCTGTACACTCCTCCTAACACCTAGTACTGTGTCTAGTTTAAAAAAAGGCTTATTCAGTTATTGCATGAGTATGAGTGCTTTATCTGCATACCAGGAAAGGGTCCAGGATCCCATAGAACTAACAGTTACAGCCAGTTGTGAGTTGTCATGTGGATGCTGGGAATTGCTCTGGAAGAGGTGCCAATGCTCTTAAATGCTGAGCCACCTCTCTAGCCTGGGTCCAGCTCTTTATGGGGGGATGTGAGCATTTAAACTCAGGCCCTTCACTTGTGCAGCAAATGCTATTATCTCCTTAGTGATTCCCCCCACCTTGAGACAAGGACTCACTGTGTAGCCCCGGCTGTCTAATTATTGACTATGTAGACCAGGCTAGCCTCGAATTCAGAGTTCCATCTGCCTTTGCCTCCTGAGTGCTGGGGTTAAAGGTATACACCACCATGCCTGGGCCTATTTCTTTAAAACAAGGTTTTACTAGGCAGCCTAGACTGTGCTCAAACTTGTCATTACGAAGTTCAGGCTGGCCTTGAACTCATGATCCTCCTGCGTTATCTTTTTATTACATTGATGGTAGACCAACTTTGACTCCCCCACCCATCCCTTTTGGAAGTGCTGGGGCCTGAATAAGGGGCCTCTTATTTCTTGTAAAGTTTGTTAAATCAGTCTTTTAAAAATGCTGAGTGTAGACAGCCAGGGCTATACAGAGAAACCCTGTCTCGGGTGGGGGTGGGGGGAAAGGCTGGGCATAGCCAGGTGTGTTGGCACAAAGCTTTAATCCCAACACTAGAGAGGCAGAGGCAGATGGATCTCTAGGAGTTCAAGGCCAACTTGGGTCTACATAGTGAATTACAGGGCAGCCAGAGCTATATATATAGAGAGATGTCTTCAACAGGAAAAAAGAAAGCCAAGTATGTAAGTTCTTTCTCATTGCTATAATAAAATATCTTAACCAGAGTAATTTAAAGGGGAAGGGACCGGGAGGACGGTGTAGAACACCATAATTAAACTTACCCCATTTAGCTTCAAATAAATGGGGCTTAAGCTATATAATATTTATTTATTAGTCTCTGTGCAATTGCTAGGAGTAGTTATCTCTAACCTAAATCTCTAATGCTAGTCTGGCTACTGCCCCAACTGTGCTCCCTAATACTTGCTGTTTGGATTTCTCTGAATTACTTCTGCTCCAGCAGTCTGGCATCCTGGCGAGGCATTTCACTTGGGCATGAAGTGCTATTGGTCCATCATGACTAACAGAGACTTCCGTTCTCTCCATTCTCTCTCCTCTGCGTTCCTTCTCCCTCTCTCTCTCCTCTCCTTTCCTCTTAGTCTTTACTTGTGACCCCCAGCCCAGTGTCCCAAACTCCACCTCTCTCTGTTCCCCCCAGTAACTGGTTATCACCAGTTTTGTTTAACCAATAGTTTTAAACTGGGGAGCAAGGCTTACACAACAAAGCTGGTGTATGTGAAAACCTGCTTGTCTTGGAACATCCAGATCTTGGGGTACAGAATTCAGCATCTGAATACAAGCAGCACCAGGCCAACCCCCTACAGGATGGAGGCAGGAACACAGGAACGGTCAGTTATACTGCTGAGAGAACAGGAAGAGGTGCCAGGCTATGACACATTAAGGCCTGCCCCACTGACATGTCCTCCAGCAAGTCTCCATCATGTGAAGATTTTGTAGTCCTGCAGCTGGGGCCACCAGCATGTGTCCAATGTTCCATGAGACTGTTAGGGAGAATTTCCTGTTTAAACCAATACCAGGTACCACTGGAAAGACTGAGCGGGAGAATCATAAGTTTCAGGCTAGCCTGGGCTGCATGAGAGCGTATCTCAAGATCAAACAACAAAAATCTCTATTGGAGGACTGGTGAGATGGCTCAGTACCGACTCCTCTTCCAAAGGTCCTGAGTTCAAATTCCAGCAACCACACGGTGGCTCATAACTACCCGAAATGAGATCTGATGCCCTCTTCTGGTGTGTCTGAAGACAGCTACAGTGCACTTATATTATAATAATAAATAAATGTTTGGGCCGGAGCAAGCAGGGACTGAGTAAGTGGGGTTGACCAGGATGAGCAGAGGTCCTAAAAGTCAATTCCCAACAATCAGACGAAGGCTCACAACTATCCGTACAGCTATGGTGTGTACTCATATATACATTAAATAAATAAATAAATAAATCTTTTTTTTTTCTTTTTTGTTTTTTTGAGACAGGGTTTCTCTGTGTAGTCCTGGCTGTCCTGGAACTCACTCTGTAGACCAGGCTGGCCTCGAACTTAGAAATCCGCCTGCCTCTGCCTCAAAAGTGCTGGGATTAAAGGTGTGCACCACCACCGCCCAGCTAAATAAAGCTTAAAAAAAAAATCTCTGTTGGAAATCTAGCCCTGGTGCACACCTGCAGTGTCAGTACTCAGGAGGCCGAGGCAGGAGAATGCTACTAGCTTCAAGGCTAGTCTGGACTACATTCAGGATGCCGGTTTGGAAATTAGTCTGTTGGCTTCCACTTTGTGTATTTAACACACTATTTTTTTTTTGTTGTGGTTGTTAAATAACTTTTAATTCCAGCCATTCCCTCAAAGGACAGACATACTCCCCCCTCCCCCCCATAATTGGATGTCGCGCCCTGTGACAGGATTGACTATCGCATCCGCTGGTTTAGTTCAATAGTGGAATATGTTAGTTTAGTTGGGATTGTTAATTTCCCCTTGGGGAGAATCAAGTGCC
>JADRCD010174733.1:0-14068 GCA_019843815.1 Montemys delectorum | reverse complement strand
TTGGAAGAAGTCAAAGTATGCAAAGAGATGGACAGAGAAACACTCATCGATGTGGCCAGGACATCTCTGCAAACTAAAGTTCATGCTGAACTTGCAGATGTCTTGAGAGAGGCTGTGGTGGACTCCATTTTGGCCATTAGGAAAAAAGATGAGCCCATTGACCTCCGCATGCTTGAGATCATGGAGATGAAGCATTAATCTGAAACTGATACAAGCTTAATCAGAGGGCTTGTTTTGGATCATGGGGCGCGGCATCCAGATATAAAGAAAAGAATAGAAAGCGCCTACATCCTTACGTGCAACACATCCTCGGAGTATGAGAAAATGGAAGTGAATTCTGGTTTGTTTTTTGGGTTTTGTTGTTGTTGTTGTTGGTTTTTTTTTTTTTTTTACAAGAGTGTAGAAGAGAGAGAAAATCTAGTAAAGGCTGAAAGAAAATTCATTGAAGATAGAATTAAAAAATCATAGAACTGAAAAAGAAAGTCTGTGGTGAGTCAGATAAAGGATTTGTTGTTATTAATCAAAGGGGGATTGACTCCTTTTCTTTAGATGCCTTTGCAAAAGAAGGTATCATAGCTCTGTACAGAGCTAAGAGGAGAAACATGTAAAGGCTGACACTTGCTTGTGGTGGGATAGCTCTGAATTCCTTTGATGACCTAAATCCTGACTGTTTGGGACATGCAGGGTTTGTCTATGGGTATACACTGGGTGAGGAGAAGTTCACCTTTATTAAGTGACAGAATCCCTGTTCTGTCACTTTACTGGTTAAAGGACCAAATAAACACACATTGACTCAAATCAAGGATGCAATAAGAGATGGCTTGAAGGCTGTCAAAAATGCTATTGATGATGGCTGTGTTGTCCCAGGTGCAGGTACAGTAGAAGTGGCACTGGCAGAAGCAGCTATGATTAAATACAAGCCCAGTGTGAATGGCAGGGCCCAGCTTGGAGTCCAGACATTTGCAGATGCCTTGCTCATCATTCCCAAGGTTCTTGCACAGAACTCTGGTTTTGACCTTCAGGAAGCATTAATTAAAGTTCAAGCTGAACATTCAGAATCCGTCAGCTTGTAGGTGTGGATCTGAGCACAGGTTAGCCAATGGTGGCTGCAGAAATGGGTGTGTGGGATAACTACTGTGTGAGGAAGCAGCTGCTTCACCCCTGCACTGTGGTCGCCACCAATGTTCTCCTGATCGACGAGATCATGAGAGCTGGGATGTCCTCTCTGAAGGGCTGAAGAGTCTGCCTGTGATGCTACAGAGTGTTGGGGGGAAAGGTTATTTTTGTCCAAGCTTCAAGTGATTTGGAAAATAATTTTCTCTTCCTGATAGGAGAAAAGGAACGGGACGTTTGACACCTATTCAAATTATAATATTGTAAAATTTTATTTTATTTTATTTTTGTATTGAATGTCCGAAGACACCCAAGGCAGGTCTTCTTAAACCCACTGAACAAGATGTTTTAGCTACACTGATACAAATATTATATAAGATAAGCATGTTGTCTACCCTTGTTCTTAAGTGTTCTTTGAAAATTTGTAATGGTTTTCTCCTAAATAAGGCTTGCCGGTAAGCCAAACACTTTGGAAATAAAGTCAGAAAGTTCTATGCCAAAAATAAATAAATAGATAGATAGATAGATAGATAGATAGATAGATAGATAGATAGTATCTATATGATTCCAAAACAAGTGATCAGTAAAAATTTTTGTACTGGCTAGTTTTGTGTGTCAACTTGACACAGCCTGGAGTTATCACAGAGAAGTGAGCTTCAGTTGGGAAAATGCCTCCATGAGATCCAGCTGTGGGGCATTTTCTCAATTAGTGATCAAAGGGGTAGTGCCATCCCTGGGCTGGAAGTCTCGGGTTCTATAAGAGAGCAGGCTCAGCAAGCCAGGAGAAGCAAGCCAGTAAGGAACATCCCTCCATGGCCTCTACATCAGCTCCTGCTTCCTGACCTGCTTGAGTTCCAGTCCTGACTTCCTCTGGTGATCAACAGCCATGTGGAAGTAAGCTGAATAAACCCTTTCCTCCCCAACTTACTTCTTGGTCATGAAGTTTGTGCAGGAATAGAAACCCTGACTAAGACAATTTTCAAGTCACTTAATCTGATTATTGAGTATTGATAGCAGGTTACTAAGTAGCTAAAATATGTATAGTCTATTATAACTACCTGTTGTTATTTTTATTTTTTCCTTTTATTTAAAATAGATTCTTTTCTCATACAATACAACCTGAATGTAGTTTCCCCTCCTCCTACTCCTCCTACTTTCTCTCCTCCTCCCCTCCCTTTAAATCCACTCCCTTTCTGTCACCCATTATAAAAGATCAGGCATCCAAGTGACAACAACCAAACATGACAAAATAAATATAATAAGATGAAGCAAATTGAAGTTGGACACAGAAACCTAGTAGGAGGAAAAGAGTTCCAAGAGCAGGCACAGGAGTCAGAGACCCATTTGTTCTCATAGCCAAGAGTTCCATAAAAACACTGAGCTGAAAGCTGTAAAAGATGTACAGAAGATGCACGTGGGCCCTGTGCTTGCTGTTTCTGTCTCTGTGAGCTCATTGCTTACTTGATTCAAAGGACGGACATTGTTCACCTGCTGTTCTCCGCCCTTCTGGCTCTTACAATCTTTCTGCCTCCTTTTTCATGGGACTTTCTCTGCTCTCAGGGATTTGATGAAGACCTACCATTGAGACACTCTCTCCCAGGCATGTCTTGCTGTAGATCTCTATATCTGTTCTCATCTGCTGCCTAAGAAGATGCTTTTAAAAAAGAGATCATTGGCCCTGTGAAGGTTCTGTGTCCCAGGGTAGGGGAATGCTAGGGCCAGTAAGCGGGAGAGGAGAGGGTGGGGTGGCAAGCAGGGGAAGGGGGAAGGAAGGGAACAGGGGTTTGTTCTTGTTGTTTTTTGTTTTTGGTTTTTGTTTTTGAGGAGAAACTGGGTAAGGAGAAATCATATGACATGTAAATAAAGAAAATATCTAGTAAAAAAAAAAACAGATCATGTGTAAAATGTCACAGCTAGTCAGGCAAGAAGGTTGAGCACTTTTCCATAAATGTTTGCTTCTATTTTGTACATCTATTTTGTATATTGGAATGCAAAATACACTTGTAATATAAACATTTCTTACAGTGAGTGGTTACAATGCAAATCTCTGATCCATTCTGACTGGCTGCCTGGGTACACTTTAGCTTTGCATTCTGTCCTGTTGGAATCATATGCCTATTATACATCACAAGGCACATCATCCAAATGAAGTTTTACTCCTCACTCATTCTTCATTGCCATGAATAAATCAAGTCTTTGCCTTCCCATTGTTAGCAAATCCAAAGCAAAGACAAAATGATTACTTGCTTGGTGGCTATGATTGCCTACCCTCAAAAGAGCTGTTCGGGTTTTTTCTTTCATTAAGAAAACAAGTAATTAGAATACTAAGCGCACTCGGTTTCATTTCAATAAAACCAAAAACTTGTATTCCTAAAGTAATGTATTTAATAGGGGAAATGAAGAGGGCCCGGAGAGATGGTAAAATCCTGGCAAGCACCAGGACCTGCATTTGATCAGCACCCATACATAGTGACTTCTATCTAAATCTAGAATTGGAAGTTTAGTCTCTGATACTCTAGTAGGTGTAACTATGAGCTCCAGATTCAGTGAGAGACTCTTTATCTTTTTTTATCTTTAATATATTTTTAACAGTTCAGTTGTAATCTCCCTCCCATTCTGCCCTCTGACAGTTCCTCATCCAATTCCTCTTCCAAGAGGATGTCCCCACACCTCCATACCCCACCAAGCCTCCCCATTCCCTGGGGCCTTAAGTCTCTCAGGGGTTAGATGTGTCTTCTCTCATTGAGGCCACACCAGGCAGTCCTCTGTTGTACATGTGTCAGGGGCCTCAGACCAGCTAGTGTATGCTGCCTCGTTGGTGGCTCAGTGTCTGAGAGATCTCTGGGATCTAGGTTAGTTGAGACTGCTGGTCTTCCTATGGGGTCGCCTTCCTCCTCAGCTTCTCCCAGCCTTTCCCTAATTCGACTACGTGAGTCCCAGACTTCAGACCATTGGTTGGATGTAAATATCTGCTTCTGTCTCAGTCAGCTGCTTGTTGGCCTCTCAGAGGGTGCCATGCTAGGCTCCTGTCTATAAACACACCATAGCATCAATAATAATATCAGGCCTTGGACTCTCCCCTTGAGCTGGATCCCAATTTGGGTCCAAAACTGGACCTCCTATCCATCAGACTCTTCTCCATTTCCAATGCTGCAGTTCTTTTAGATGGGAACAATTCTGGGTCAGAGTTTTTGACTGTGGGATGGGAACCCCATCCCTCCACTTGATGCCCTGTCTTTCTACTGGAGTTGGACTCTACAAGTTCCCTCTCCCCATGGTTGGGCATTTCATCTAAGGTCCCTCCCTTTGAGTCTTGAGCATCCCTTACCTCCCATGCCGCTGGTACATTCTAGAGGTTCCCCCCAACTACCACCTCCGAGAGACCCTATATCAAAATTAAAAATTGTATGCAGTCACAATTAGTGAAAAACGAGACCATAAATGTGAAGGAGAGAGAGAAAGAATATATGAAAAAGGTTTGAAGGGAAAAAATGGAGCATAGAATGTTCTAATTAAATTTTCATCTCAAAAATTAAAAGCAAATAATTGAAAAATATTAATATCTGGTACATACATAAAAAAGAAGTTATACCATCATTCTTTAAAAATGAAGAGTGATTTGGAAGACACTCATTATCTACCTCTGACCTTCCCTCACACACACACACACACACACACACGCACACACACATACACACACATATATACATGTGCACCAGCACCTATGTATGCACACACCCATACAAACACCTACGTAGGCCACCATATACTTTTCCTCTGTGCGTTCATGTCTTTCTCTGTCTCTGTATCTCACTGTGTCTGTCTGTCTGTCTGTCTGTCTGTCTGTCTGTCTGTCTCTCTCTCTCTCTCTCTCTCTCTCTCTGTGTGTATGTATGTATGTGTGTATGTATGTATGTGTGTATGTATGTATATATGTGTGTATATGTATGTGTGTATGTATGTATGTATGTGTGTGTATGTATGTATGTATGTATGTATGTATCTAAAACCATCACAAACAAATGTTATTAATGCACATGTGCTCCAGTCACCAAGTAAGTTTAGAATCTCCATGTTCAGCCATCCTTAGCGAGCCATTTACAGCTTATTATTAACAATAATTAGAATATTATGGTCTGATTATTTGCTAGAGTAATTCACTGAAGCTATGAGAGTAGTTGGAATTTAAGGATGCAAAAATATTGAATTTTTTCAATATTTTGAAAAATATTGAAAAAATATCTTTTTTTTCCCCCAACTTTATTTAGCTGCTCAGTTGCTGGAGCCACTGAGTTCCTGGGATTAAAAAGATGCCAACAGAGGTAGCTGTGTCTCACCCAGGACCCAGCCCACTCTAAATCCCTCCTCAAAGGAGAAAACACAAAGTAAACCAATAAAATAAAACCAAAAAGAGGAAGAAATTCAGACCATTTTCTTCTAGCCTGGCATAACCCACAACAGTTTGTAACAGGTGCATGGTGGGGAGAAGCCAGGGTCCAGAAGGCAGGCAATAAACTTTTATAACTGGTTTTACACTTACATAATTCAGAAATGTCTATTAACAGAAAAACAGCTTCCTCCCTTACAACAGAAATTTAACCTTAGCTCACGACTTTATAGGCATGATAGAAAGCGAATCATGTTTGATAGCTTTGGAATAGTCCATATAAAATATTTTCCATGAGGGGAATGCCATTACGGCAGTTCTCCCTCCACAGAATAGAAAGATTAACACTGTGCTAACTCTCCACCTTCCCCACTGGCTCTGGATACAGCTTTAGTATCCCCCTTAACACTGCAATCCAGGTGCTACTGTTTGATCTGAAATATCACCCAAAGACATATTTTTGAGTACTTGGTCCCTAGCTGGTGGCACTTTTACATAAGTAGGCATGAGCTACAAGGAGCAGGTTTTCAGGTTCATAGCTTCAGTAATGTGACCAGCTACTGCAAACACATGCAGCCACAAAATCAGCCATTTTCTGGTTGCCATGGCTTCCCTACCTTGATGGGTTGTATGTCTGAACTATAAACTAAACTAAACTCACCTTTTTCAGGCTGTTTCTGATGGATATACTATCATAGCAATAAGAAATGTAACCTTGATTAATATGATGGTTTGTATATACTTGGCCGGGGGAGTGGCACTATTAGGAGGTGTGGCCCTGTTGGAGTAGGCATGTCACTGTGGGTGTGGGGTTTAAGATGCTTGTCCTACGAACAACAATATGAACTAACTAGTACCCTCAGAGCTCCCAGGGACCTAACCACCAATCAAGGACTACTATATTTGTGTTCTCTTCAGGAAATTTTCCCCTGTGCCTACTTGCTCAAGGGACTATATATGGTGGGACTGAATGTTCTGGCAGCATGTATATAGTAGAGGATTGCAAATTCGATCATCAATAGGAGGAAAGGACCTTGGCCTTGTGAAGGTTTTGTGCCTCAGTGTAGGGGAATGCCAGGGCCAATAAATGGGAGAGGGTGGGGTGGCAGGCATAGGGAGGGAGGAGGCAACAGGGGTTTGTTCTTGTTGTTTTTGTTTGTTTGTTTGTTTGTTTGTTTGTTTTTTGGAGGGGAAACTGGGAAAGGAGAAACTTACATGTAAATAAAGAAAATATCTAATAAAAAAAAAAAGATGCTTGTCTTAGCTGCCTGGAAGCCAGTCTTCTCCTGTCTGCCTTTGGATGACGATGTAGGACTCTTAGCTTCTCCTGCACCAGCCTGCCTAGGTACTACCATGCTTCTGCTTTGATAATAATGGACTGGACCTCTGAACTTGTAAGCCAGCCCCAATTAGATGTTTTCTTTAAGGGAGTTGCTTAGGTCATGGTGTCTGTTCACAGCAGTAAAACTCTAACAAAGACAGTTACCAACCTAGTAGACTACTTTAGATGACATGGATGTCTATCCACTCAGGAACTATTAGCATGCCTACAATATCTTGGGGTAGTATTTCTTATCTCAGTATGTCCCTAGTTCTTGAAAAAAAAGCAAAAACCTGACACCATATAATAAGTGGTTTGAAGTTGTAACATACTTCACAACTAAAGAACAATAGCTTCTCCAGTGAGAAATGGTCCTGGTTGTATGACCAAACACTGGAAAGACTACTTCACATCTATCTCAAGTGACCTTTCACATTATGTAACTCTAAACTATCTCTTCTCAAGCCAATAGCCTGACTTTTAGAACATCATGAGGCAGAAACCACAGTAATGGTAATATACTCCCTCTCTTGGGTACATCTGTAGTCTAAGCCACATGTCATAAAGGATCCAGTAGATTTCTTTAAAGATTCTGAAATATAGTCTGCAGCAAGTTCCACAACATCAGGGGGAAGCTTCACTCCCAGGTGCTCTAACACACCCAGGATCATAAAATCAGAGGTGAAGGAACACATCTGTCTCAACACTGGGAGTAACTGGGACCAGCAGAACCCAGGTGTACTGGCTGGTTTTGTGTGTCAACTTGACACAGGCTAGAGTTATCACAGAGAAGGGAGTTTCAGTTGGGGAAGTGCCTCCAAGAGATCCAGCTGTGGAGCATTTTTTCAATTAGTGATCAAGGGGGTAGGGCTCCTTGTGGGTGATGCCATCCTTGGGCAGGAAGTCTTGGGTTCTATAAGAGAGCAGGCTGAGCAAGCCAGGGGAAGCAAGCCAGTAAGGAACATCCCTCCATGGCCTCTACATCAGCTCCTGCTTCTTGACCTGCTTGAATTCCAGTCCTGACTTCCTCTGTTGATCAACAGCTGTGTGGAAGTAAGCTGAATAAACCCTTTCCTCCCCAACTTGCTTCATGGTCATGATGTTTGTGCAGAAATAAAAACCCTGACTAAGACACCAGGCAAGCAGGAACTCGGCCAGTCCAGTAGCACGGGTTGCTTTTGGTCTGTCTGACCCAGTGCCCTAAGCAGACCTTGGGCACAAAGTCTACAGCCAGTCCCATAACACGCAGAGGAAGCTCCACTCCCAGGAACTCTAGCACTCAGGATCATATGATCAGAGGTGAGAAGGACACGACATCTGTCACAACACTGGGAGTAACTGGGACCAGTGGGACCCAGGCACACAGGAACTCTGCCAGACCAGTGACACAGGTTCCCTCCAGTCTATCTGGACCAGTGTGCTGAGCAGACCTTGGGCACAAACTCTGAAGCAAGTCCCAAAATACCCAGAGGAAGTCTACTCCCAGGCGCTCTAACAGGCCCAGTATCAGTCACAGGACCCCAGAATCACAGAGACAGCTTGACTCTGAGGAGTTCTGACACAACCAGGATTGTGGGGCCCAGGTCTCTCTCTTGCTGCCTGGGGCTCTCTGCCACTGATATGTGCGTCTCTCTGCTGCTGTCTGGAGCTCTCTGCTGCTGGGACCTGGGGCTGCATGGCACATTAGTTAGTTAAAAGGAGGCAATGTATAAGAGAGATATTTTATTATAGGAAAGAGAAAATAGGCCAGTCACGTAGAGAGAAAAAAAAGAAGAGGAAGGAGAGAAGAGGAGGAGGAAGAGGAGGAGGAGGAGGAGGAGGAGGAGGAGGAGGAGGAGGAGGAGGAGGGAGAGAGAGACAGAGAGAGACAGAGAGAGACAGAGAGAGACAGAGAGAAAGAGAAAGCAAGAGAGCAAGAGAGGAAAGCAAGAGAGAGAACAAAGATCAAGAGAGAGAGAGGAAGAAGGCAAGAGAAGAACAAAGAGCAAGAGAGAGGGGAAGAAGGCAAGAGAGGAAAGGGGGCCAGAGAGAGAGGAGGGGGCAAACCACCCCTTTTATTGTGTGAGGTGTAGCTATCTGTCTGTGGGACAAGGTGTGCCTGGTTGTGGTCAGATGACTAAGGGTAGCATCCAGCTAGAATACTGGGAGCTTGGGGCATTGTCTACCTGACAGAGCACACATCTCCTGCAGGGGGCAGCTATGAGAGGTTGTGAGTGAAACTGGAGAGGAAGACTCAGGAGTTCTGGTCGAACTCCTTCCATCCCTTGCAGGCAGAGATATTGTCAACTGGGTCACTGGGGTTCAGACCTATTACTAGACTGGGCCTAGGTTGCCAGAACAGACCACTGCCCTACACAGAACCATGGGAAGGACAGGCCCCAGTCAGATTTAGCCAGGGCAAGTAGAACTAGAGATAACCAGATGACAAAAGGCGAGTGTAAGGCAACAGAAACCAAAGTTACTAGGCATCATCAGAACCCAGTTCTCCCACCTAGCAAGTCCTGGATACACCATCACACTGGAAAAGCAAGGTTTAGATCCAAAATCATTTCTCATGATGATGAGAAATACAGGAAAATACAGGTAAACAGCTAGAAGCCCTTAAAGAGGAAACACAAAAATCCCTTAAAGAACTACAGGAAAACATAAACAGGTGAAGGAAATAAACAAAAGTATCTAGGATCTAAAAATGGAAATAGAAAAAATAAAGAACGCACAAAGGAAGACAACCCTGGAGATAGAAAACTCTTTCTCCAGGAAAGAGATCAGGATTTCATAGATGCAAGCATCACCAACAGAATAAAAGAGATAGAAGAGAAAATCTCAGCGGCAGAAGATACCATAGAAAACATTTACACAACAGTCAAAGAAAATGCAAAAAGCAAAAAGCTCCTAACCCAAAACATCCAGGAAATCCAGGACACAATGAGAAAATCAAACCTAAGGATAATAAGTATAGAAGAAAGTGAAGACTCCCAACTTAAAGGACCAGTGAATATCTTCAACAAAATCATAAAAGAAAACTTCCCTAACCTAAAGAAAGAGATGCCCATGAACATACAAGAAGCCTACAGAATTCCAAATAGTTTGGACCAGAAAAGAAATTCCTCCAGTCACATAATAATCAAAATATCAAATGCATTAAACAAAGAATTTTAAAAGCAGTAAGGGAAAAAGGTCAAGTAACATATAAAGGCAGGCCTATCAGAATTACACCAGACTTCTCACCAGAGACTATGAAAGCTAAAAGATCCTGGGCAGGTGTCATACAGACCTTAAGAGAACACAAATGCCAGCCCAGGCTACTATACCCAGAAAAACTCTCAATTACAATAGATGGAAAAACCAAGTTATTCCATGACAAAACCAAATTTATACAATATCTTTCCACAAATCTAGCCCTACAAAGGATAATAGGTGGAAAACACCAATATAAGGAGCAAAACTAACACCCTAGAAGCAAGAAAGTAATCTTTCAATAAACCCACACAAACATAATTCCACCTCTAACAACAAAAATAACAGGAAGTGACAATTACTTTTTCTTAATATCTCTTAATATGAAAATTAATATTACCAACAAATCCTAATCGATTCAAATTCAAAAGTATGAGGAATTGAAAATTTGTTGGCTATCATCTGGTGGTCTCTCTAATTTGGTAATTGAAGAAATAGGTCCAATATTGTACAATCCATATATACTTTCTGCTTGTTTATACTTGCCAGTGTCTTGCTGGGTACCACATAATGGTCTTGAAATCATGTTTCTCCTATCTCAGCCTCTCTATTAGTAGGATTGTTTATTTGATGTTTTTATACTATAGTTTTCAGAACAGCTTACAAATTTCAAAATTATTTATACAGCCAAAAGAAATGTAAACAATTAAATTGGGAGGTAACTTATAAGAGAATAACAAAGAGTGAGACTGGATGCTTTGCTTGATGTTTGTAACTATTTTACCAATTTTGAAGAAGAGGACTTTATAAGTTACTCTTTCTCTGAGATGAATGCTTTTCCAAATTATCACAGCCAGTGAACCAGATTCTAACCCTCACCTAATGTCTGTGCCACCCCTAAGCAGAACCATTGTTCATTGAAACAATTGGTGGATGACTTCAAGGATAGACCATCTTAATAGACACACATGTTCTCTGTGGGCTGAGAATGAAGACAATCACTCCAGTCAAATAGCTTTGACCATAGCAGGAAATCTGTATCCAAAAATCATGCCTACAATTCATTTCTTGGTGCAACAGAACTGCCAACTCTCAGCTTAGCTACTATGGAGGTAAAATCCTTTGGTGATGTGAAGGTCACTGAAGTACAGCCTTATTACAATGAACTCCAATGTCTAATAATTGTTCCTATTTGGGGCTTGTACCACAGTAAAAGCCAAGATTTTAAGCTTTACTAAAAACAAAACAAACAAACAAACAAAAATACTTTATCTATTTATGTTCATTTAAAAAACTAATAGTGATATATTATCTTAAAATATACAGCTAATATGTTTAGAGTTATTTAAAATTTATATTGAGAAAAATGTATGTATTTTCAGTATTGCTACAGACAAGCATCTATATAAGACTGTTAAATTGATTGTTTTATTTCAAACAACTTTTATAATACTCATTTTTATTGTTACAATATTTTATAAATTTTAAAGATATGACAAAATTTAAGAAAAGGTATTTCAGGTATTGAAGGGGATCTCTAGGAGGAGTTGGGATACAAAAAGGAAACAAGAATGTGATGTAATTCTATTTACTTAAAATATGTTCTTAAATGTTAACAAATTCAGATAAACTGAAATTATGTATCTTTTCTCATCATAATACAATAAAACTTAAATCAATAAAAAATAAAAATGAACAACAAGAATTTGAGGTAGAAAAAATCCAAATATTTGGAGGCATTGGCAGAACATCATGTTCAGGGTCACATAGAATCATACCTTATTGCTTATGTGATTGACAGCTATCTGATAGATACAGACAGCTCCTCAGGAAGAAACAGTCCTGATGTCAAGAATTCAAGGGATAAAATCAATAGTGGCAGCATGGGTACCTTTCCTCAAAGAGAAGACCATCTGGGACAACGTGGTTTGATAGATGGTAGAATTCCTCCTTTCTAATTCTCCTAAGTGTCACATCTTCTCCCGAGGCAATTTGAGACTATTACAGCATGAAATACAGAGAACTTTGTTCATGGATATCTGGAAATGATAAAATTGTTTCTTTTCAAGGGGCTGCACAAGCAAAGGTAGTGAATGACAAACACTTGGTCCCCCTGGAATGGAATTTTTATGGAAGTGATGAAACCCTTGAACTAAGATCCATCAGGCTTCACTCACTGCTGTACATCTCAGTCACAACATGGGGACAATTTTACTTTTGGTTCCTTATAGATGTTTGCTGAAAGAATAACTGGATAAGTTTCGATATACCAAATCTTATTAGAATAGACCTCTTCTAGTTCTGCCTCTGGAACAATTAAAATTCAGCCACAGTTGTTCCGAACCAACCCATCTGATGTAGTTGTTCGAATTAGAGGAGTCACATTCATCCTAGTCTGTGGTTTAGAACTCCTGGCACATGTCCTATGGGCTTTAGCAAGGTGTCCTAATGAAATGCCAAGCCAGTGGCCATGCCTCATGCTTGCCTCTGTTGAACAAAGAGCCGTGAGGATCTATAGATTTGAACAGTTATCCAAGTAGATACCCAGGTACTGGCTTAGGACGTTTTTACCCTTATGGACAAATAATGCTTCTTCAATTAGTTCATGGATGCAGTGTCAAATGTTGTCTTTCCATACCCTTTCCAGACCACTGATCCAATGTCCCAGAAGCCTAGATTTCAGGGCTTTTCTCCTGGGCACTAGACTTCTATTTTTCTGAAACAGAGTGCTACCTCAGACTCATAGCTGAGTTCATTTTTATATCCTCCTGGCCTGTGATTCTGCTGTACTTCTTGACTGTTTCATGCACAGTTCCAACCACTGCATGTTTCAGTCCTTGATTCCTGAGGCTGTTGTCTTCACTGGTTTCTTCTGTCAATAATCCTACTCAGTGCCATGAACTACAACTTAGTGCAAATTACTCAAGTCCATTCACTCACCCCAACAGTTTACAGCGAAATAAAGGCTCCAGTAATTCTCTCAGGCTCAAACAAGGGCTGCCATTGTTCTAGAAATAATTATAGACTTTTAATACAAAAGGAAAACCACACTCCTGGAGGACATGAAAAAGGAATTTCTGTGATGAGGCTTAAGCCTCATGGGATTCTAAAGCTAGTTTGAAAAGCCTGAACTCAAGCTGCACACATAGATTGGGCAAATGCACCCTACACTACTCTATTGCCCATCTGTGAAATTCCTAGCTATGTGTGGCTTCTCCAGGCCATGTGGCCCCAGCTCATTTTCTTCTCCTTCTTCCATCTTCTTCCATCCTATCTCAGCTCTTCTAACTCTTTCCCCTCTCTAAAACTTTCAACTCTGCCTTTCCTTCCACTGCCTGATCACAGGCTCTAGCCTTATCTGACCAATTAAGAAGTCATCTGACCTCAGCTGACCTTACCTGAGTACTGGCATCCCTCTTGAGAGAGCAGAAAATACAAATAGCAATCCACAACGTGAGTTCATCCTTTTTTCTGTAAAACTTGGATTTAATAGTTTTTGATCCATCTTCTAGAATGTGACATGTTCTGCATCCTATACTCCGCTCTCCACTCTGATAAAATGTTCTGCATAGGATTTTTAAAGTATCCTGCAAAATTTCTGTGTAACCAAAAACCTTTGGAAATGCCCTATCCTTGCAGGGTTGTGGGGGGGTGGTTGTTTGGCTGGTTTGGTTTGGGTTTTGTTTGTTTGTTTTTATTTTTTGTTTTTTGTTGTGGTTTATGAGCTATATAAGTCCGACTTTTTCCTATGTTTAATGCTATTTTCTTAAACCCCAATTTAGGGAGATAACTCTGTCTGACAGAAAACAAAGCTTGCATAACTTGACAAAGAATCTGAGTAATCGTTTTTACTCTCATTTGATGGGATTAACACTGTGATTCTCTTGGAAACACCCTATACCCATGATCTGGACTATCTGTCTATCTATCTATCTATCTATCTATCTATCTATCTATCTATCTATCTATCATCTATTTATCTTCTCTCTCTTTGTGTCTTTGGTCTTTGTCTCTCTGTCTCTGTCTCTCTCTGTCTCTGTTTCTCTCTCTGTCTTTCTCTGTCTCTCTCT
>JADRCD010174732.1:0-15998 GCA_019843815.1 Montemys delectorum | reverse complement strand
TTTTTTTTTTTTTGGAGGAGAACTTGGGAAAGGAGATATTGTAAATAAAAAAAATCTAATAAAAAATTCTGAATAAGAAAAGAAAAAGAAAAAGAAAAAGCTGAACTATAAATCCTAAAACAATAAGAACTCTTAGAAGAAAAAAGAAAAAAAGAAAAAAGAAAGAAAAAATCCTCATAAGTAGGTCCAGGATTTAGGTTTTAGTCAATTCTAGATATTAAGTTGTCAATCAAGAATAATCATCGCTGGGCTGATGTCCTGAGCAGACCTTGGGCACAAGCTCTGCAGCCAGTCCTACAACACCCAGAGGAAGCTCCACTCCCAGGTGTTCTGACACTCTCAGGATCAGAGGTGAGGAGGTCCTCACATCTCTTCCAACACCTGGAGTAACTGGGGCCAGCAGGACCAGGCACACAGGAACTCCACCAGCCCAGTGACTGGGGTTCCTTCCAGTCTGTCTGGGTTGGTGTCCTGAGCAGACCTTGGGTGCAAGCTCCACAGCAAGTCCCACAACACACAGAGGAAGCCCCACTCCCAAGTGATCTAACAAGCCCGGGTCACAGGATCCCAGAGACAGCCTGACTCTGAGGAGTTCTAACACAACCAAGATCACAGGAAGGACAGGCTCCAGTCAGATTTAGCAAGGGCAGGTAGCACTAGAGATAACAAGATGGTGGGGAGGCGGGGAAGGCAAGCGTAAGAAAATAAACAACACAAACCAAGGTTACTTGGTATCATCAGAACCCAACTCTCCCACCATACACCAGAAAAGCAAGATTCAGATATAAAATCACTTATGATGATAATACAGGACCTTAAGAAAGACATAAATAGCACCCTCAAAGAAATACAGGAGAACACAGGTAAAGAGCTAGAAGCTCCTAAAGAGGAAACACAAAAATCCCTTAAAGAACTACAGGAAAACACAATCAAACAGGTGAAAGAAATGAGCAAAATCATCCAGAATCTAAAAATGAAAATAGAAACAATAAAGAAATCAGAAAGAGAGACAACCCTGAAGATACAAAACCTAGGAAAGAAATCAGGAGTCATAGATGCAAGCATCACCAACAAAATACAAGAGGTAGAAGAGAGAATCTCAGGGGCAGAAGACACCATAAAAAACATTGACACAACAGTCAAAGAAATGCAAAAAGCAAAAAGCTCCTAACCCAAAACATCCAGGAAATCCAGGACACAATGAGAATAAGGATAATAGGTATAGAAGAGAGTGAAGACCTCCAGGCCAGTAAATATCTTCAACAAAATTATAGAAGAAAACTTCCCTAACCTAAAGAAAGAGATGCCCATGCACATACAAGAAGCCTACAGAACTCCAAATAGACTGGACCAGAAAAGAAATTCCTCTCGCCACATAATAGTCAAAACAACAAATGCACAAAACAAAGAAAGAATACTAAAAGCAGTAAGGGAAAAAAGGCAAGTAACATATAAAGGCAGGCCTATCAGAATTACGGCAGACTTCTCACCAGAGACTATAAAAGCTAGAAGATGCTGGGCAGATGTCATACAAACCCTACAAGAACACAAATACCAGCCCAGGCTACTATATCCAGCAAAGCTCTCAATTACCATAGATGGAGAAAACAAGATATTCCATGACAAAACAAAATTTACACAATATCTTTCCACAAATCCAGCCCTCCAAAGGATAATAGATGGAAAATATCAACATAAGGAGCAAAATTACACCCTAGAAGAAGCAAGAAAGTAATCTTTCAACAAATCCACACAAAACAACAGGAAGTGACAATTACCTTTTCTTAATATCTTAATATGAAAATTAATATCATCTACATATCCTAAGCTACTCAAATCCAAAAATATGAGGAATTAGAAATTTGTTGATTGTCATCCAACGGTCTCTCTAATTTGGTAATTGGAGAAATAGATCCAATACTGTACAATCTATATATACTTTCAGCTTGTTTGTGACAGTGTTTTGCTGTGTACAACATAAGGGTCTTGAAATCTTGCTTCTCCTATCTCAGTCTCTCTATTAGTAGTATTGTTTATTTCATGTTTTTACACTATACTATGGTTTTCAGAACAGCTTATAAATTTCAAAAGTATTTATATACCCAAGGGAGACATAAACAATTAACTTGGGAGGTGGCTGGTAGGAAAGAAAACAACAAGGAGTGAGACTGAATGCTTTGCATGACATTTCTAGCTCTTGTATCAAGTTTGAAGAAGAAGACTTCATAAATTACTCATTCTCTGAGGTGAATGCTTTTCCAAATTATCACAGCCAATGAACCAGATTCTTACCCACACCTAATGTCTATGCCACCTTCCAAGCAGAACCATTGCTCATTGAAACAGTTGGTGAATGACTTTGTGGATAGACCATCTTAATACACACACCATTTCTTAAATGAATGTAACCTGTTCTCTGTGGCCTGAGAATGAAGTCACTTACTCAAGTCAAATAGTTTTGACCATAGCAGGAAGTCTGTATCCAAAAATCATGCCTACAATTCATTTCTTGGTGCAGCAGAACTCTCAGCTTAGCTACGATGGAGGTAAAATCCTTCGGTGATTTGAGGGTCATTGAAGTACAGCCTTATTACAATGAAATCCAATGTCTAAAAGCTATTCTTATTTTGGGCTTGTACCACAGAAAGAGCCAAGATTTTAAACTCTACTAAATACAACAAAAACAAACAAACAAAAAGACTTTATATATTTATGTTCATTTAAGAAAATACTAGTAGTGATGTATTATTTTGAAATATACACTTAATATGTTTAGAGTTATTTAAAATTTATATTGAGAAAAACGTATGTATTTTCAGTATTGCTGTAGACAAGCATCAACATAAGCCTGTTAAATTGATTGTTGTTTTATATCAAACAACTTTTATAATACTAATTTTTATTGTTATAATATTTTATAAATTTTAAGGAATATGACAAAAAATTGTAGGTATTGAAGGGGAGTCTCTGGGAGGAGTTGGGGTACAAAAGGGAAACAAGAATGTGATTTAATTCTATTTACTTAAAATATGTTTTTAAATGTTTAAATTCAGATAAATTGAAATCATATAACTTTTCTCATCATAATGCAATAAAAGTTAAAAAAAAAGAATAACCATCATAGAAATGTTATCTAGTAGTGCCATAATGGGCTATAATCTACAACAACCATATTGGACTATAACTTAGAACTGCCAGAATGGAGGAGCATAACCTAGAATTACCATAATGGAGTATAACCTAGAACTGACATAACAGAATATGACTTAGAACTGCAGTAATGGACTATAACCTAGACTTACCATAACAAGGTGTAACCTAGAATAACCATCAGAGGAGTATAAACTAGAACTACCATAAAGGACTATAACCTAGAATTACCACAATGGAGCATAACCTAGTACTGCCATAATTGATAGTAACTCAGAACTGTAAAGTAAAGTGGGCCCTTTCTCCTCAGCGGTATTATAGGTGATCAGCCAGCAAACTAACCTCTTCATGGCAAGAGTTTTGGAAACAGAGAACTAAAAATGTTGGAAAAGTTTATACACAGAAATAATGACAGAAATTTCCCAAAATCTAAGCCAAGATACAGTGTCCGGAAATTTCTACCCTAAGAGAATAGCTTCAAGGACACATGAGAATGAAAATGTGAAACAAAAAAATTAAAGACAGAGGAGGGGTGTAGAATGAAGCAAGAGACAAGAACTATTTGACTCTCAGGAACATCCTGACACACCTGTCAGTAGATGAGATTCCTTAAATAGACATGGAACCATAAAAGATCTAGATAGACTAAGCATTAAAAAGATAGATTACATAATGCAGATTGTCCTGGAACTTTCTTTGCACTAAAGGTGGCCCTTGACCTACCAATCCTCCAGCTTCAGCAGATCTGTACTCCTAATACAATCTTGTACCAAACACAAAGAAATTTCATTCCAAAATAAAGAATTAACTGATTATGACCAAACCTAGCATAAAACATACTAACTAATGTAGCAGGAATAAAATCTAAAAGTAGACCTCATCAATGATTAACTGATTTCTAACAAAGGAGCTAAGGATACACAAGGAGGAAAGCAGAATCTGTCCAATAAATACGTTGAAGGAAATTCTGATCCAAATGCACAAAATTGAATTATTACCTCATTTGGACAGATACTGACATCAACTCAAAAATAGATTAAAGACACACACCTAAGAGCTGAAATGTCAAATTACTACAACAACATAAAGAAAAACTCTATGATACTATTCTCCATGGTAGCTTTGAGGCTCTGAGATCAGACTAAATTCACAATCTGAAAAACTGTGTCTAGCAAATGTGTAGCACTTTCACACCATTGAAAAGTCAATGAAGCCTAAGTTGAGCCATGTAAATTAGAGTCTACCTACAATTGATTTGTTTGTTCCCTCAGCCTCAAAATCCTACAATACAGCAATATGTTTGGCTTTACACAAAAATATATATGTGTATAGAATACTACAACTATTCAAGTCACAAAGTTGCTTCTATATGCGAACATTCAGTTAGGAGAAAAGGGACCATCCTCTTCTGTCTTTGACAGTGGCTGCTCTTCTGAAAATGATCTACTGTCATCTCAATTACAAACAGCTACTGAACTTGTCTTGTAGGCTTCTTCAGACAAGCTGCCTCATAAAATAAAAAAAGAGGTCTGTAAGACTCATCCAACATAGATATAATGGCTATAAAGAAGGCAGTGTGGTCTTCTTCATCCTCAGAGGCTTTTTATTATCTGCAAATTAAGCAGTTATAGATTGATAGCAGAAAAATAATAGGGAGACTCACAAATGTTGAGGTTACATGCAGTCAAGCTCAGTAACAGAATTGCAAAAAGAATAAGCCACAAGAGCAATCTGCAAACCTATTATCTAAATGTGAGTCTGTGAAAATTTAGTTTATATTTGTTGTCTGTGTATCCGTGTGTGTGTGTGTGTGTGTGTGTGTGTGTGTGTGTGTGTGTGTACGCGGATGTGTGTGGAGGGGCTGGGTTTAGAGGTCTGAGGACAACATTTGGGAATCGTTTTTTCTATATCCACCTTTAGAAGGATACTGGGAATCAAGTGAAAGTTGGTAGGCCTGCACAATATGCCCTTTACTTTCTGATATTGCTTTAAATCTCAGTTTAAATATGTAGATTTATACCAGAAATGAATTCCCAGAGACATTTAGGAGGTCATCCCAGGTATTCAAGTTTATAAAATATCGATCAGTGTGTTCACAATTTTAAATCCACCCCCTCCTTTTTGGTATAATTTCACTCTACTTTCAATCAGCTCCCAAAACAATTTTTACAACTAATTTACTTTGAACAATTAAAAATGTCCTAAATATTTTTGGGACATTTTAATTTAGTCGTTAACAGTTGCCTCGTGAGAAAATTTAATTGGCTTGGGGAAAATGCACTAGTGGATTTGAAATTTGGTTAAAAACGAAAAGCAAATATTTTGAATCTGGAATTTTATCTTGAATCCTAGATACTGCCTGGAAAAATTAAAGTATTTGGTGGGAGCCAAGGCATTGCCTAAGCACAAGGCACATGCTTGGGTAGAGAAAACCAGCTTCAGCTGGCTGCCTAACCTCCATATCTATGGCTGAATCAAAATCAATGACCTCAATGGCCCTTCCACACACCCAGCAAAACTCACCTCCCACTACTTCTCGGATCTCTCCATACACCATGTCACTCATGTCTAGACCCCGTGACCTCTCTCTCTATGGTCCCTGGAATATACCAAAGATGCTGCCAGCCTAGAGCCTGTTATTGCCCCATTCCAAGTCCCAACTCCCTAGAACATCCCCCACCCCAGCTCACTCCTTCACACCATTCAGCTTGTTTCTACACTCAGCCTTCTCTGGCCAGCATACTTTACATAGCACATACGTCCATACCCTTTACCCTGCTCTAGGTTTTTTTTTCCATGTCTTTATAACAGTTGATCCCAAGGGCTCAGAGAAAGGAGAATATGCTAATTGCTCAAGAAGCATTTGTTGGCTGTTTTTCAAAGGAAGTCTTTCTGTATTCTCTCTTAATATTCCTACTACAACTATGTGTCCATATTGACCTGCATATGTTCTTCATTATGTTGACATAAAATTTGTCATGAGAATAAGAACAAATAAACAAAGCAAATTAAAAACTTCCACTGTGGGGAAGGATTTGGGAACCAAACAAATACAGCAGAGATGTATGACAGGAACAATACAGAATACCTAAGTCACAGAAAATCAGGACACAAGGGCTAGTCCTTTACATCTGTCTTGACTGGTGTTTTGACAGTTTAACACGTACTAGAAGTATCGGGGAGAGGAGCATCAACTGAGAAAATGCCTTCATAAGATTGCCTCTAGACAAGTCAAAGGTCATTTTCTTGACTAGTAATTGGTGTGAGTGAACCCAGCTCACTGGGGGTTGTACCACCCTTAAGCAATTGATCCTGGTAGTATAGGAAGAAGGCCAAGCAAGCTATGGGAAGCAAGCCAGTAAACAATATTCCTTTATGACCTCAGCGTTAGTTACTGCTTCTTAGTTCCTGCTTTCAGTTCCTGCCTTGGTTGTCCCTGATGATAAGTGTGACCTGAGAGCTATAGGAGGAAATAAACTCTTTCTACCTCAAATTGCTTTGGTCATGGTATTTTATCACAATATAAGTGACTAAGACAACATCAGAAAGCAGCTAGGGGAGTAAGTCATGCAGACATATGGGGAAGGCCATACTAGGAATTATAATGCTCTGGGTAGAAAGTGCTATCATTACAGGAAACATCATAGATGAGCCAGGAGTTCACTGTTGCTATGGTGACTTGAATGGTCATGTGTCTAAGGGTAGTTTTGTGGTACACAGGTTTCAAAGATTCTGATAGGTAGTTTGGTTCAATTTTGGTAGAAAAACAACTGAAGGAATATAAGTTGTAATCAGAGAAATCAGAAGACAAATTTGGTGTTGTAATTTGGTGGTGTTTATCTATTACATTCTTTTTAATTTTTAAAGAAATAATATTGCTGGGCATGGTGGTACAGCCTTTAATCCCAGAACTTGTGAGGCAGGCAAATCTCTGAGTTTAAGGTCAGCTTGGGTCTACATAGAGAATTCCAAGGCAGCAAGAGGTACATAATGAGACTGTCCGAAAAAAAAAAACAAGAACAAAAACGAAAGTATGTGTATGCTTGTTTGTTTGTTTGTTTGTTTATTGACTCTATAGATATCCCAGGTTTTCATGGAACTCATTGTATAAAGTAGCCAAGCCTTGAAATCACAGAGATTCTTATGCTCTGCCTCTCAAGTGCTCAGATTGGTGATAGATGTGAGAGAACCCAGCCCATTGGGGGTGGTGCTACACTAGGCAAGTGGTCCTGGGTGGTATGAAAAAATGAGACTGAGCAAGATATGACAAGCAATACAGTAAGCATCACTCTTCCATAGCTTCTGCTATGTTCCTACTCCAGGTTCCTGCCTTGAGTTCTTGCCCTGACATTCTTCAATGATGGGCTACGGTGTGAAATTGTGAGCTGAAATAAACTCTTCCCCCCCCAACCCCTGCCACATTGCATTTGATCATAGTGTTTTACCACAGCAACAGAAACACTAAGACAAGTTGGCATGTATTAAACTCATTAAACACACACATACATATGTATAGTTATAATCTGATCATCCCTTTAAAAAATACATGTCTTTCAGTCTCTAGGAAACCTTTTAGGGAGCCTATCATTCTGAAAAGAAACTACAAATATCTAAAAGTTATTATACTAGTGCAATATGGTATCCAGTAGCCATTTAAATATAATTATAATGAATTATACTGTTTAAAAGCATAAGTGCATTTCCTTAGATTAGTGACAGTTTAAGTTCTCAGTGGATCCATGTAGCTAGAGGCAATTCAATCCAGGACAATTTGATCATCACCAACAGTTTTTTGGGTTTTTTTTTTTTTTCATACAAGTGATTTTTTTTTTATTAGATGTTTTCTTTATTTACATGTCATACAATATCTCCTTTCCCAGGTTCCCCCTCCAAAAAAAATAAATAAAATAAAATAAAACCAAAAACAAACCCCTGTTCCCTTCCCCTTCCCCCTGCTCACTACCCGACCCTCTTGTGCTTCCTGGCCCTGGCATTCCCCTACACTGAGATATAGAACCTTCACAAGGCCAAGGGCTTCTCTTCCCATTGATGACCTACTTGGCCATCCTCTGCTATTCATATGCTGCTGGAGGCATTAGTACCACCATGTGTACTCTTTGGTTGGTGGTTTAGTCCCTGGGAGCTCTGAGGGTACTAGGTAATTCATTGTTGTTCGTCCTAAGGGGCTGCAACCCCTTCAGCTTCTTGGGTCCTTTCTCTAGCTCCTTCACTGGGGACCCTGTACTCAGTCCAATGGATGGCTGTGAGCCTCTACTTCTGTATTAGCCACATCACCAACAGCTTTAACCTCTTTTTTGACCTCCATTTTAATTCTCTCAATTCCAAAGCATGGTTATTAGTATTATCCTTAATTAATTCATGAAGCTTATGAGGCAGGAAATCGTATAACTTTCCCAATATAAATTAATACTATATACCCAGTGGAATTTACAAAATAAAATTACCTAACTTTTTCAAAAATAAAATGTCAACACCCAAGTTACTGTACCTTCCTGAATGTCAGGCAGACACAGAAACTTTACCACAATGAAACAGCAGCTAGAGCCTCTGGGGCATGATACAAGATCACCTTCTAATTTTACTTTGTTTTGTTTCAACTCTAGCATAACGTCTATCTTGAGGAATGCAAATTTGCAGTGGATGCCTCGGTAATAAATGAAAGTAAAGTCTTCTGTTAAAGTGTGGCACTAGCTAGAGGTGACATTGTAGAGTCCTGTAAGATTCTCTCCTCTACAGAAAAGTGTAGGTTCTAAAGTTATGCCAGTAACATCTTTGCTCTTTTAGGTAATTTGTAGCTGGCAGGGGATCACAGATGTACACTACTATGTATAGCTTTAAACATGGGTTCTGGAGACTTGAACTAACTCAGTTCTTCATGCTTACACACTATCACTCTACCTACCAAGTCATTTCCACGAATGTCTGGTAATTATTTTTTTTCTTATTTGTTGTTTGCTTTTTTTAAAATGGATTTTTTCCATTCTGAGAAAGTATGACACTACCCCACCTCTTTTTTTAACTTGTATATAATCTGTTCACTCTGCAATGTTGATATATAGTCTGGTAAAGTCTAGAACCATAAAGCTTGAAGAAACAGAAGTTTCCTACTTCCAAGAAACTACTCAAGCAGAAAGCTTTAGGTTCGTATGACTACTTTTTAAATAATTTATCTTCTTAGAAAATATTGATCATTAAAGATAAAGACGATTTCTTCTAGAAGTAGGATGAGATAACCTAAAAATATTTCAGACTTGGACTATAAGAAAATTATATGACATAGTAGGTTAATAATGTAATTTTATTGTTAAGGTGCTGAAGAGATAATTTTCCATTTAGTAGTTGGACTCAGACTCATGAGGGATACTTCGGAAGCTGAGGCTGGAGGATTGTGAGCTTCAGATTCATCTGGGCTTCATTGTAAGAACTTCCTTCTCAAAATCTAAATGAAGAAAACCAAAGCTATGTGAAAGATTAGAGTTGGAGGACAGATGTGACTGTAACAGACTGCAGCAAGAGAAGAGTACTGTACAGGGTGAATAGGTTGTCAAGACAAAGTGAAGATGCACAGTTGAGTATAAGCATCATTTTCTTAGAGCTTAGGGAACTGCTCTGCAAGCTGATTAGATCCAGCAGATCATGAGTGCCCAAAACCGATCAACATCTTTCCCTCCTCTCTCCTCTCCTCTCCTTTCCTCTTCTCTCAGCTAGTGTATGACCTAGCAATATTTAATTCTTCCCTCTTTATTCTATGTCAATCTTGGCAGCCTCATTTATCTTGGTTAATTGGGAGTTGGTATCAGAGAAGCACACATCTGATGGTATCAAAAGGTCCTTTATTGGATTTTAGCAAACATTTCTTTGTACTTAAGTATTAGAAGAAATAGATGCAGTTCTAGTGTTGTGTTCATGCATTTAAAGTGTCTACAGCTGTTTCTCAACTTTAAGATATATCCAACAAAACAAAGAAAATATATGCTCAAAACAACTATGCAGAAGCAACCCTGAGAAGAGTAGACAAAAAGATACTGAATTACATTCTATATTTAAGATTCTATGGTTCTCCAATTTTTTTAACATGCACTTTTAGAAGAGACAGTTGATTTACTTCCTACGATAAATTATTATGATAAGATAAATTTAGACCTACATAAGAACGTGGGGGTGGAGAAGCTTTCCAACATTCCAAAGTCTATTGCTCCACTGCTAATTTGTTGAGTCCAATGTCTTTTATTTTCTTGAGTCGTTGGTCTTATGTTTCAAAAGTCATTTTGTTCTAACCTGGGATATTTTATCTTGATGGTTTCACTGGACTGGAATACATCTTGCAATAAGAATTCTGACATAGTCTCAAGAGATGTCTTATACAACATATTCTTGTCACTAACCAGATTACCTAATAAATGTAATATGAATGAATTTGAAAGACAATAACAGAAAACAATATTGTTTCCAAGTTAGTAGGCATAGAGCTGAGAAGAGAAAGGGATGCAGTCTTGTTTACTCTCTTACAAGTGGCATCATTTCCACATGGTTCACAAGGGTGAACATCTCAATCAAGAGCTCTGTACTTGCTCAAGAAAAGCAGGAATTCCATCCACTACCAGAAGGTATGATGACATGTGGGCTCTCCCATACATGGGACCACCTATAAGGAAGGGAAATAACTCCAGGATGGAAATATATATGTGTGTGTGTGTGTGTGTGTGTGTGTGTGTGTGTGTGTGTGTGTGAATTACAGGATATGTGTGTGTATGTGTGTGTGTGTATGTGTATGTGTTTATATATATATATATATATATATATATATATATATATATATATATATGAAAGCCCTTGGAAAAAATCAGAATGGATGAGGGAAAAATGAGTAACAAGCATATCCTCCACTCCTCAAAGGTGACAAGCAGGCAGAGAATTCTCTCTGATCTGAGCGATAGCCCATGAGATTCTACAATGCAACTGTTGACTTCAACTTGTTTAGAGAAATTTTCTGCCACTTCTATAGCCTGAGAATTTTCCAACAAGAAAACAAAAGTATGCATAAGATTCAGTTACCTAGCACAATTCAGTAAACAGCTCTCTGGCCAGGAGAGATGAACCTTCACATACCTGAGGGCCCTTACACACTCAACCAGTTGCTTTGCCACAGAGGACACTTGCCTTAGCTGTCAAGGGACATTATTAGGCACTATAGGTATTCATTTAGCCGAACACCTCGGTTATTAAATGCTTTCATCCTTTATCTCTGTAAGAATTTCTCTTCCTTTGGAAAAAAAAAAAAAAAAAAAAAAACCTGGTCTTCAGCCTCTTTGATCAAGATATTGGTAAAAGGATTCATAATGAGAACAATGTATGGACGGATGGATATTCTCACATTTCCCCAATGTGGATGTACTGTACAATGGGTAATCTATTACCTCTCCCAAGAATATTTGCATTTTTCTTCCATTCGATGGGGTAAACATGGCAGCTACTAGAGGCTTCTCATAGTGGAAAGGAGGACATGGTGGATGAGAAAGTTCCTGCTGTCACATTTGTCTCAAATAAAGCAAAGTCATTCCTCTATCCTCATTTTATACTCAATAGGACTCACTTCATGCCTTCATGCCTTCTCTGCATAACAAAGACCTGACTTCCTGGTTTGACAAATCAACCACAAAAGATTTCTTTAAAGAGATTGCATATTTTCTTTGTACGGAGGAGCCTTCAGAGAAGAAGGGAAATGAGGAAGGAGCTTAATCTACATGATTTTTCCATTCTGTTCAAAAAACCTCTCCAGAAGCATATCACCTACTTCCCATGGGGCCTTACAAGGGATAAGAAAGCATACTACAGAAAGTCCAGCTAGTGGAAAGTCAGAATGTGAGCCTGGGATGAGCAGGGTGCACAACCAGACCATAACAAGAGAGCTGGGCTTGACATCAAGCCAGGAGTGTGGTAAGCTGGAGGCTCCCTGAGGACATGTACAACGTTCATGTACCCTTATGGAAACCTCCCACACTGGCAAGTAGCATACAAATGTGAAGGATGAAACCTTTTCTAGTCACTTAAAGGCTAGTTGAATAGCTTACCAACCTTAGGCCACTGCAGGAGTGGAGAGTGTCCCTATAGAAGATGGGTGGGATGGAGACAGGTAGTGAGAGCCAGGAAGAAATGATGTGTGAAAGCTTTCGCTTTTGACTGGGCCTTATTTCTAACTGAAATGGTCTTGATGTTCCTAATGCTTTTGTTGTCCAATTTCACTTTCAAATTCAATGGTGTGTTACAGAAATTCTTGTGGGCATTTGAAGCTGAGCACAATGCTCTTTCTAGTGTTCTTTAAAACTACCACCTCTCCCATTACCTTCTCCTTTTATTTCAAATGTTTTGCTTTTTAAGGAAATTGCAGTTTCCTCTTCTTACCCTGCAGCCTCTACCTCACTTGAGGAAATGCTAACATCCCTTCATTACACTGCACAAGAAATGTCATCAGCATTGCAAAGTTATTCAGCGTCTTGTGACTTTGCCAGTATTTACCCAGGTTTCCTTGCAGAGCTATTCATGAATAAATTTTACATGCTCTATAAAACTAACTGCATTCTCAGATATTGCCATTCATACTTTTATGGGATACTAATTGTAAGAAGTTTGTGTTTTCTGTGTCAGATATATGTCCTTATTGATTCTAGAGTATTATTTTTTTTTTACATCAGCAAACAGTTAAGCAGAAATAAAAAACAGCATATGAGCCAAGCGGTTGCCAGCAGTGAATAGCATGCTTAATTAATGCTGGCTGTGGTACTCTATACTGAAGAGATAACCTTTGATAATTTAAAACACACACACATTAGTTCTGTGCAACATAGACCACTTCTATAGGAAATCAACCATCTTTCCAAGCGTTATCATGCCTATGATCCCTTTACGTCAGGTTAATTCTGGTAGACAGCTCAGGTTTAATGTGAAAGCTCACTCTTAATGCCTCTCTCATCCTCACTCTTGCCTCATGGAAATGACCAGGAGCCGTTGCTAAGTAAGAACAGGGCCTGTCAGTGCTCCTAGCTGGCTTGCTGCCCAGACACCCCTGCCATCTGTTGGAAATGCAACTCAGTAGAAACAGAAGGTAGACTTAAAGAACACACTTTTCCTCCTGCCTTTTAAAAGTGTGTTTTTCCTGTTTTAATAATTAGCCACATGAACAGGCTTTAAATCATGGCCTCAGATACTAGAATAAACAGTGCCTTGTTTTGTTTTGTTTTCTAGTGTAGAGAAGTTTAACAAAATAATACACTTAAACAAAGCCTTAAAAAAAAAATCCTTTTGCCAGTCAGCTCCATAAAAGAATTTTGAAAGTAAAAATGAGTGAAGGATTTTTTTGCAAGAGGAAGAAATCAATCAAAGGAGAAGAAAGGAGAGGAAGGGCATATTAGAAGCAAAGTCAAATGCATTTTGTCAACAAGACACGCAGCTATTGGGAGAAATCACTGTCAAAAGCCAGACAAGTATCACAAAACAGTATCTTACAGATCGAGAGCAAACAACTATGATTTTTTACACCATTCATTATACTTCCTGAACCAAAGGAGTATTACTCTTACCCAAAATAGTCTATAAGCCATACAAATAGTCAGAGACCTGTAAAAGCAATTCTAGAACATTCTTTTTTCTTTTAAAGATTTATTTAGTTGTGTTATGTATGAGTACCCTGTAGCTGTCTTCAGACACACCAGAAGAGGGCATAAGATCTCATTACAGACTGTTGTGAGCCACCATGTGGCTGCTGGGAATTGAGCTCAGAACCTCTGGAAGAGAAGTTAGTTCTCTTAACAGCTAAGCCATCTCTCCAGCACTTTAAAACATTCTTGTACATCAGAATCATATAGACATAGATGCTTTTACTACAAAGGTTTTAGAGTGGGGGCAAACATATGTCTAACGAATTTATATGTATAAAAGTTATTTATTAAATATTAAAAGAAAGTTAAAAAAAAGTCTAATAAGAGAGATACCGGTATAGACAGGGCAAAGAAACTTCTGAAAACCAGAAAGTTTTAGTGCAGACTAGGGGCATTAATGTAAGCAGTCTGTCTATCACTCTTTCAGTTAGCAAAGTCAACAATATGGATACCTAAATAAGACCTAAAACATGACCCCAACTGACACACCAAAACAAATAGGGAAAATCGTACAAGGCTCTACCAAGAGATCAAGAGATACAGGCAGCTAATTATAGCTCAATGATTGGGAATATGTCTTCTTTAGGGCCACGCCCAGGAGGTCAACCCTAAACACATGTGAGAACACTAAATGAACTCAGCATGTTGCGTTTATAAAGTTTTGTTCATGTGTGTGTATATACTGTTAATAATTAAAGAACAAGAGGCTACGAATTTGGGGGTTGGGGGACAGAGGAGTAATGCAAACTGAAGCACTTGGGAGCTACTTGGCTTGCTAGAAGTTACTTGAAGGCTTCAGAGAAAACATGAACAAGTAAAGATCTCAACTTGTTTTTTTCCAAGATTTCTTTGAACCAAAAACATTCTTGGGACACAGGACAGTTAGTGTGCTAACTATTTACACTCCATTCTCTTTCTCTTTATAAACAATACACAAATGAGGGCAAGAGAAGAGCCCTAACTTCCAGACAGACAACTGCTTGGTCAGATAAAGATTAAAGGTGCTACATTCTTCCCTCCATCTCATGGAAGGGCCTCTTTGGAGAGGTCTCTCTTCCTGCAGGTGGGAGAACACCTTGGTTTACAGATGGAGGAGGAAAGCTCTACGGACATAAGAGAGTTGTTCCTGAGGCAAAGCATGCCCTTTTCTTGTGGTTACTCAGCGATTCATTCAAGTCTGGAAGTATCAAAGAAGTGGCATCCATAGAAGTGCTCCCCCCATCATTAAGTCTCAGAGGCAGAAAGGACATGACCAACACATTGCAAGTTACTGGAGCATCAGAAAGTCCTGATTTCAGGACAGAGTCTAAGTGGGGGTGTTAGATAAAGTGTTGGGAATTTGGCAAGACTTGCTGGCAATCTTTAGCACTGTTGTTTGTATGTTTCTGCTAATTCACCATGTCAGGGCAATATGTGTGCTGAGCGTTCTGTAGAACACAATACAGAAAGAAAATAAAACTGACGAATTCTGGGCAATAAATTTCCCAAAGAAAGTGGAAAACCCATGAAAAGTGTGCTTTGTTCATTATTAAATCTCTAACATTCCCACAGAGTGGCTCATGTTACTGATTAAACGAAATCTATTTTAGAAAACTTCTACTTTATTCTTAAAGAGGAAAACATGGGCCTTTCCATGTAAGAATCTTAAAATGGGTGAATTAACCCGATAAGGGCCAGGTGGCATGTTCTTAGCAGTCAGCAAAAAGAGAACTCTAAACAGGAAGACAGAATACAAGATCAAAATCAAGCAGCTCTTCTGGAGTCATTTAGTCCACCTGTCATCCCCACCTGGCATTTTCTTATCAGAGGTTTGGTTTGTAAGTACTCAAACCAGTGTTCCCAAGCTAGGTTAAACTTCGTTATGCAAAAGTAGCCATTAGATCTAAATGGGAACCCAGGAGATGGGGAGGTAGATGCTAATAAACCGGTTTCACCTACCAGGCTTTTTTTTTTTTTTAAGCTATCTTTAAATTTGATTTGCTTTTTCACAGGAAATCTGCAGAAAAAAAAAATCCTAGACTTGTAATTGAAAGAGGGCTAGTTTACTGAGAAAATAACGGCTCCAACAGAAATCCGTTTGTATGTGAGCCGTGGATATAGATGTTGAGGGGAGTGACCAGGGAACGGCACTGTTACCTAGCCAGTGCACTTGGGGCATCTTTGCAAAAGCCA
>JADRCD010174725.1:0-11662 GCA_019843815.1 Montemys delectorum | reverse complement strand
TGGGTGTGGTGAGGAATGCAAAGTTATCTAATACCAGCAGATACTAGATGCTCATGGCACTCCAGGGGCCTGCTCAGGTTCTGTCATGCATGCCACTTGACCAGAGGTTATAGTGTGATTGAACTAGGAAGAATTCAGCACGTACAGTTCTTAGAAGGTACTCCAACTAGTACGCTAGAAAAATCTCATTTGTCCTTCTGTCTTTTCTAGGATTCTTTTAATAATTCCTAAATTACTTGGATCAGTGGATAGACTGTAAAAGTGCCAGTCAAAGAGACATGGTGTAAAAAGGAGGGACAGGAAAAGAGTATAAACTTATATAATATAAGCAGAGGTCTGAGAGGCCATATAGACAATAGCTATAAATGATTTAGAGTGAAAATACCAAAATTATTTTAGATTAGTACACTTGGGTATCACTAGTCAATTTAAAAGAGAAAGTTTCAAGTTTATTAACATTTGACAAGATCATTTGGTTTAATTGGTAATGATTTTCATAAATAAAAATCAAAGGATGTTAACAATTTCATGGGGTCCTGACTGGTAATTACATTTCATTGATCATTATAAGCAACTGTTAGTGTATATTACCGGTAAGCAACTTTAGATTATCAATACTACTATAGAAGTATAATTTCCAGTTAATCATTATTTGTATATAATTATAAGGACTAATTACAATGCAACTTTAAGATATCACTTAAATGTGTATTTGATGCCTCCCTGAGCATACCGGTTAAAATAGCTGATCAGTTATAGATTTTTTAGTGATACATTCCATCTGTTTAATGCAGTGGTGAGATTTCAAATTCATGTCTTTGGTCTCGATTTCCCTGCGAGGTAACCAATTTAAGTGAAATAAAGCGATTTTTAATGGAATAGACTGTTCAAATGACCCTATTTCCTGAAGAGGGCATTTTCATGAATATTTATTTAATCTCTTTTACTTTTCTCAGGTTTTATTTTAAATTATGTTCACCACTATAACCTCAGGAGTTGAAAAATCTATTTTTTTCATGAAGGCTCTGAATAATAAACACATACCTGTTGCGTAAGTTTGTAAAAGGTCCTATAAGTTGCTGATAAAATATTCATCTGGTGCTGTCCCACCACAAATAACAGATATTCCTTCTCTTTTCCTTTAAACATTGAAAGAGGGATATAAAAAAAAAAAAAAAAAAAAAAAACCAGCACACACAGAAATGATCTAATAGAGAGCTAAAACTACATAACTTTAATCCTCACAAATGCAAATGATTGATATGCATGAAGAATGAAGTGAGAATCACAAAGAATTTAAAATGTGTCTCCCCAAAACTCACAAGTATATTTGATCTTCATAGAAAGCTTGAAAATGACCCATCTTTTTAATTACTTGGGCAAAACTAACTCACTCAATTTTATTTTCCTTTCTGAATGATTTAACCAGAAAAATTACAGCATTTTTCTATCTTAACTTGTAGTTTGGATTGCTGACAATAGCCAATGAACAAATTTGCCCTGTCAGATATGTGATTTTTCATGGAAGATCAAGATTATTTGAATTAATTAGGAAGGAAAAAAAATGTTCCTAAGAAACATTCCATTCGAATGTTTCTTAGACACAAACAAAAAGAGAGAGAGAGAGAGAGAGAGAGAGAGAGAGAGAGAGATTCGTGCAGAATACTCCTACTCCACGCATTCATGCTTAGAATCACAACTGACTTGTCTTCTCCAGAAACAATTGTAAACTATTTTTTGAGAGTAGGCTATGTGCAGTGAGCAGGAGCTAATACACATCCCCACCCCCACCCCCACCCCCACCCCCATCCCCACCCCCACCCCCACCCTCACGTTGTGTTATCACTGGAATCACTCCAAACTTTAAACAAACTGGAAAAACCTGTCAAATACCAGCGCATAGTTTGAGGCCTGCTAAATTACACATGTTTCATTTTCTTATTTTCCCTGCTTTTCCTCTAGAGACTAATGAAGTATCCAACTCATGGGACATGAGGGATACTCCAGGCTGTTGGCTCTCTCTCTCCCTCTTCATCATCTTTTCCACCATCAGAGTTTAAGACTCTGTGTAAATATTGACTGCTTGAGTTGTTTGTCATAATATCAAATAATCCATCTGCTATTTTTGAATGTTACAGTTAAGAGACCTAAACCCACAGCTTTGAGATGTCATCTAATGTGTGTGTGAGAGAGAAACATGCCTCTTTTCCTTATCTACCGAAAAAGAAAAAAAAAAAAGAAAAAAAATATAATCTTGGCCCCGTGGAGCTGGGATAAAAATAAACTTGGGCAATACACATGGAAATGGTGGGGCCACCATTACTATGAACACATTGGCATGCTAACTCTAAATTAAAAGGTAAATATCTCCTACTGTCTCCCTAGAACATTCAATAGAATAAATTATTAAAAAAAAACAATAAGAACCAAAAATGGGAATAACTACCTTGAGCCAGTTACAGAATTTATATAATGATTTCTCCAGAAAACCAGATGTTGAGAGAGAAGGCAGCTCCACTTCCATCTAAAGATCACAACAAAGGCTGATCCATTTAAGTCCAAACACTAGAATCAGATTGCTTACTCTCTTTCTGTCTCTCTCTGTGTCTGTGTCTCTCTGTCTCTGTCTCTGTCTCTGTCTCTCTCTCTCTCTCCCTCCCTCTCTCCCCCCAACACCCCGTCTCTTGATTCCCCTTGATTTTTTTGTTTAGTGTTTTGATAAAGGCTATAGGTATTAAATCCAGTTCATGTTAGATTTTTCTATCACCTTCAAAAGAACAAAAACACAGTGAGAGCTGAGCTTATTTTCTTCGTGGGTATGAAAGCACGATATAACTGATTTAGCCCTGCATGGGGAAAGTCCTGAGGCTTTTAGTTAACTGTCAATTCAATATAGTCTTACTCTGTGAAACATCTACAAATAGTACCAATAGCAGCAGCACCAATGACAGTGGCAATACAATCATATCTCTAGATGCCCCAGTTATCTTGAGAAAGCAAGCCTTTTCATACAAACGCAGAACCGTTAGTCACTCATGTGACCGATTATCTTGCAATAACAGCAGTTAAATTTTACAATATCAGTCAATTACAGGGATAGTCTTCAGGCATCTGGGATAGAGGGAAGGAGGATGGTAAAATGCAACTTGTATAAGCTAAAGGCTTACAAACTAAAGCAATGAACATGTAGATTCTTTAAGCACAACAGTTTTTGTAAATTTTAAACACAACGCTAACAATCAAACATAATGTGGATCATCATGGGACTGTTTTAAACGAGGAAGATGAGTGGTAAGTGACATAAAGTATGTGAATGAAGAAGAATTAGTTTCAGAACTAAATAAACAAGGCAGTAAAGGGAACTGAAGTTATAAACATGAGCAGATGCAGGTTGGGACATATTTGAAAACCTGGTGGAACAGGTAAGATCTATCACATGGCAGCTTCATGATCTACTCTCAGAAGTACTTTCTGACTTTTGGTCCAGAACATTTTTGAGTGCTGTCTTTGGGCCAAAAAGAATATAAGACCCTAGGGGCACAAATCTTCAGGATTTATGTCTCTCTGATCTGTTCAGTTCTCATAGCTAACTACCCTAATAAGTCCTCCCTCTGCTCTGACCTTGATTGATCTATCAGGGTAAAAAATCCTTACCTGACATTAGTTTTTCCTTCCATCTCTTCCCTTCCCTTCCACTACCTTCCCCTCCTTGCTGCCTCTGCCAACCCTGCTTCCTCCTGCCACTACCCTGTTCCTCCATCTCCTCTTCCTCCTTCTCAGACTCAAGACTCTAAGTACCTCGAACAAGTCCTCCATCTGAAGCCGCAGCCTCAGTTCTTCCTTACTCGATGTACCGTCTGTCTCCAAGTCTATAGTTTGCTCTGATGCTTACATGGTTTATCTTTTTTTTTCCTTTTTGTTTTTCAAGACAGGGTTTCTCTATGTAGCCCAGGCTGTCCTAGAACTCTCTCTGTAGACCAGGCTGGACTCGAACTCAGAAATCCACCTGCCTCTGCCTCCCAAGCCCTGAGATTGAAGGCGTGCGTGCGCCACCATCGCCCGGCAATTTATCTTTTTCTTAAGGAATATTTTTCCATTGTTTTTCATGGCCTGAAAAATAAAGTCCAAATAATTGATTCTGCCTCCTGACTCTGTCTCTGTGTACCTCTAGTGCACCTCTGCCCATGCTACATTTCAGACACATACTTGTACCTTCAAATATGACATCATTTTCATCAACACCAGCAATTCTAGGATACCGTTCTCTCTATAAGGGCTACTTTATCTCCCACCTTATTTTATAACTACTTTTCAGTATTCAATAGACAATTTAGCCATCTCTTCTTATACTCAAATTAATTTATATTTATTTAAATTAATTTAACAACATACTATATGCCTCCAATCATTACCTTTACTGCACTACTGCCATTGCTTGTCAACTCCAGCGCCTGTGAGTCTCAAGGGTATGGCTATCCAGGGCTGGAGTTATCCTTACATCTACCCAGCTGTCGTTCATACATACAGAGTATCTTAGGCAAACCGAGTACTCAAGAACTAGGTGTGTGTGTGTGTGTGTGTGTGTGTTGAATCCAAGTCCTCAAATATGATAGGAAATCACTCACTGTGTTAAACCCACAGCCTCATAACAATTTTTGAAAAAAAAAAAGAGCCGTAAAGATTTCCATTCTGATGCAGTTGAACCCTGTTTTTCACCTATGGAATCTTCATACCAATGTAACTAAAATTAGGTTTTATATTCATCTCCTCAGTTTATTATAAACCAGCTGAGGTTAAGGAATGTATTTTATAGTCCTTATATGCCTGCTACTTGCAATCTGATTTTAATGTGGTAGATATTGAGCACATTTCTGCTAGGTGAATAAATGACTAAAAGTCACTGGTTCCACACAATGACATACCCAGAAAGTGTTCAGTGGTTTTAAACCAGTTACCTGATTCTTTTGTAAATCATACATGAACACTGGTGTATAAAACATAAGTGAACATAAATTCTGAGTGATTCGTACTGTAAATGTCTACAATACCTCCATTCAAATCAGTTCAGCCAAGCAAGACACTTACCTGCGATTTTAACTGTCTACAAAACCACTCTTTGCACTGAAACTTGATTAATTTTCCCTTTTGTTCTTTAGGCTAAGACAGCATTCCCTTTGGGATGGTCACGAGCCACCTTTCTATACGTACTCTGGTGCCAGTGAAGCATAGAGTCTACTCCTACATAAACTTCACAATTCAAAGTATGTGAGTCACAAAGCACCAGGACAAAAGAGTAAAGGATGTCTCACTTATGCTGACCCCAAAGCCCTCACTCCCTGTAATGTAACAAAAGCTAAAGGCACCCTCAGCAGAGTCGTAACCATTGCTGTTCTCCAGGATGTCTATTTTAGGATCTGAATGTATTTCAATTACCACAGAAAACTTTATAAAAATAAAAATAAAAAAAGCTCAATCCTTAAGAACTCTCAACATAAAAGTCTCTCTTTAGTCTCTAGATCTATCACATTTTTTGACATTACTTAGTAATGCATGGCCTCTTTAGTACATTTTTAACATTATTTAGTAATTCACAGCCCCTTTGCAGGGACAGAATTGATCCCCGATAGGACGCAAAGCTTGTGTTAGGAAGAGGATGTGCCTACTGTTGACTTTTATCCATATATAGAAAAATGCAGCTGATGGACAAAGAAATGCAGGCTAATTAATTATATAAATAAATAAATAAATAAATAACCCAATTTATTCACAATTCCCTATAAAGTAGCCTATGGAATTTTCTTTTAAGACCCAGAATTTACAATAAAGTTCATTATACTTACTGCTAAAATAGCCTTGGTTTTATGAGTATGTATATTTATACTAAGACCAACCTTAAGAACTTTGTATGAGAGATTCATTTATACATCAATAAGCCAAATTTTTTTCTAACAAAGACAGTTTTGCTCCTTTTTTAGTTGAAGGAATTGTAAGAAGAACTGCTTGAATGTAGAAGAATTCATGGATTACAAAGCCTTGTATGGAATTAAGTAAGGGGCACATGCCTAGAATTCACTACTCACAAGTGACAGAAGGATCAGGAGTTCAAGGCAAGCTTCCTTTAGCTACCTAATGAGTTTGAGATCAGCTTGAAGTGCATTAAACCTAAATAAAAGTGTCTAAATAAAAACAGAGACATGGAAAAGCTTGTATCACCTATTTTAAGTATCTGAGAATGTTTCATATTCATTGTTATATGAGTCAATATTCTCTTAATTGCAAACAGTAGAAATGGATTCCATTTACTTCAACAAGGCAATACATTTGTATGATATTAAGATAGATAACCCACAGGTTTTAAGGAAGAGGTCAGTAAAAACTCTGGTCCTGTAATAGGCAAAGGGAGAAACAGGCTATGGAATATCAGTAACAAATTATACCAACATCCCTACATACTGTAAACCAAGAGCTCAGCTTTGTATTCCCACATTCAAAACCTAAAATTATAGTGTTTATTGACCTCTTCCAGCATGCTTGCATTAAAAATAAAGATTTCTATTTCGCAGAAACATTACATCTAAAATTAACAGAAGTAAGGGTAAGATATTTGCAATATACAAAAGCAGCAAGGTATTTATAGCAAGCATCTGATGGGAATTTTTAAAAATTAATTAGAAAAACAGAAATCCCAATAGCATTTTAAAAAGTATGTACGTAAGTAACAAATATTTCAAAAAAAAAAAATCAGAAAACTCCACAGTGGGACAGTATAACAAGAAAGGCTATGGCCCTCCAATAATCAAAGAAATGTAAATTAGCTAGAAGGGTTAGCCTTCAAAGAACTGCCCCCAACCCCAGGCAGGGATTTGTCCATGAGCAGCTGGGCAGCTGATGGGACTGAGACACAGGCAAGATGTCAGAGGCTGCCCTTCAGAATCAGAGATTCCTAGGGTTGCTTAGGAATCTTAGATGGTAGCAGTGGGAGAAGTAAGCAACCACATGGACCCCAAGAGCCTTGCATCTCGACTTTATTCCAAAGACACTGTCCTGGGAGAAGCCTCCAGAGTCTTGGTGCCTGCCCAGGCCTGAGAAGTTTGGTTGACAGTGCTTGTTTAAGACTGGCAAACAGGCAAGTTCACCAGTGTTAGGCCTCTTGGTCCAGGGCATAACTTGGCCTATAGGCTGCAGAGCGGCTTGTCTTTCCTATTTTTGTACATTTCTTTGCACTCACTGTCCCAGTCGTCTGTGCAAACTCCACCACAATGCACAGTAACCTTCACAGCTGAAGAGTCAGTTCTCCAGGTCTCAGTGTATCTGGTTGGAATCAGTTTCCGTTTTTCCCAGTCTGGAAAGGATTGAATCTTGGGCCTTTGGCTGGCTTGGGTGGGTCTAGCAAGTTAGCACCATTCCTGTCCAGGTTAATCTTCATTTTAGTGTATGAACATCATTCCCAGGATGCAGAGGACAGCTCTGCCTCAGTGACTAGTAGATGTGATCAGGAGGAGCGAGCACTGGAGTGTGTTGCTGTGGGTTCTCCTTGGAGAAATGAGCCTTATTCAGAAAACATTGCTCTGCCCTGCAGAGTCCTAGGCCCTTCACTGTGTGCCTTGCTGGACCAGGGAAGAGGGGAGAAGTCAGACCATCCTTGTTGCCTCTGATGATGCTAAGAGTGGGAACCTGAGACAAGAGTGTCTCTGCAGTTGGTGGAGCTTCATACCAACAGGAAGCATAGCATCACACTTCAAAACTAACTTCAATAGCCCAGGCTAGGGAGGCCTCCTGAGAAGATGTCCTCATACAATGTGGTAGTTGGTGTGTTTGTGTGGGAGAACTAAAGCTAGTCAGAGAATGAGATAGCGAATTTAGAAAACACCCACGCTCCTTCACATGTATGGTCTCATTTTTTCACTAATTGTTATTCATGTACATGTGTGTATGTATACACACATACACACACACACACACAGTCTGTATATTGTTGCTTGCATATATGTTTTCAGAGCTTACTGTTTGGCACTGGACAACCTATTGATGAGCTGACTTTGATCCCTGTACTTTACAAATGATTTTGGTAACACAGACATACAATCCAATTACTCAAGAACTAGGGTCAGGAGGATCAGAAGTTTAAGGATATCCTTGGATACATGGAGAATTGGAGTCCAGGATGGGTTTCAAGCCCAAACAAATAGAAGCAGAATTTTTTCCATCTGGGAATTCAGCATTCAAGCAAGTATGTTACCTTCAGTATTACTGTGGAAGGAAACCTTGTGTCCATCATTGAAAGAGAAAAGAATTGAATGGTTTTTACTTCATACCATACAATAGAATGTAGTTTGCAAGCTGGAAATTAGAAATTTTCATAGCACTCTGAATAAATAAAAGAATTGCTCAGATACTATTCAATCTTTTTTGAAATTAAGACAAGGCACTGTCATTGTCATCTATGAAGTTCAGACTTAAGACCCACACAACACTGGTCTACAGAGTGAGTTCCAGGACAGCCAGGGCTATACAGAGAAACCCTGTCTCGAAAAACCAAAAATAAAATAAAAAATAAACAAAGAAGACCCACACAACAGAGTTACAAGCAATTGCAAAAGAAAGCAAAAACTCATAATGTTACAATGTTGTAGGTAATTCATGATTTTGTGTTGGCCACATCCACGACCACATGGAACCTTCAGTCCAGAATTGTACATGCCTGACAAAAGCTGAAATAGAAAGGCAGGATTAAAATATGTTACGCAATGCCATTTGTGTTTGTTAAAGTTACAGACATACAAAAATAACTTATATGCACTTTATGAAAATTCAAACACAATTATGTTTTGTATGTATGTAGAAAGCATGCATATGCTAGGAAAGAAGATTTAGAGTTGAAAACGAAGATAAAATGGGCTGTTAAGTGTCTGAAGTAGACGAGCAGCTTTGAAGGGACTAGAAATGACACTGTATTATGACATACAATACATCCATGCAGCCTTCTTATGCATATAACCCAAGCCTTCCACTTCAGACATAAATCCTAATCTCTCTTTTTTATTTATTTATTTTATGTATATGAGTACACTGTAGCTGTACAGATGGTTGTGAGCCTTCATGTGGTTGTAGGGAATTGAACTCAGGATGACCCTGCTAGCTCTGGCCCTGCTCGCTCCAGCCCCACTTGCTCCGGCGTAATTCACTGTAGCTGTCTTCAGATGCACCAGAAGAGGGCGTCCGATCTCATTACGGGTGGTTGTGAGCCACCATGTGGTTCCTGGGATCCGAACTCAGGACCTTCAGAAGAGCAGTCAGTGCTCTTACCCGCTGAGCCATCTGGCCAGCCCAATCCTAATCTCTTTTAACTTCTGACCTATTTGTTTCATTGTTTCTTATTTGTTGACTCATTTCTCTCCCTTCAAGTATAGATATATTTTGTCCCATGTTGAAAACAACTTTTACACTGAATTCATCTCTTCTATCTCATGCCTTCCTCTCACAAGCATTTTAAGATGCTCAACATATGCCTTAAATGATGTGCTTAGGTCCACAGCACCTTGCATTAGAACTTCATATTTTGGCTTTAGCTATCCACTTAACCCTACCAATTACAACAGCACTCTGTAACACGTGGGGTTACACACAATTGATTTTTTTAGACAGAAGGAAATTTCTTTCTCACAATGTTAGAAATAATTATGCTCACTTAGGATATGCCCTTCCCAAGGGCAAATACTCAGAAATACAATTATTTACAAAATTTGCTCAGGTAATTTCCACAGCTTCCTAGCTAGATTCCAAATGTCTACTTCTCTTCTCATCAACCTTTAATTATTCAGAAGCAACAGCAAGTTTGTTTCTCCATTTCCTAGAATATAAATTTCTTTTTCTCATCATGGAACACAGTTACTGTGACATAGCATACAAATCTGTTTCAGAAATATACCCCTAAAATCTTCTTTAAGTTTTGTCTCCTACCAGAATCCTTCTTTCTGTCATGTTCCTTACTTTTATGGTGCTATGATTGAATACCTAACAGATGAAGTTTAGATCTATTTCAGCCCACAGTATCAAGAGGTATCTATCCATCATAGCAAAGGAAGGTGTGGTAACCAAGCTAACTCAATCCATGTGTTGGGAGTTCACTGCTCATAACCTGGCCACAGCTGGCAGGAAACAAAGAGACCAGGTGAGAAGACCCACTCTATCAGATAAATTCTTCCTCCATCTGAAGTTCCTAGCCAGATATTATCTTCCCAGCAGCCATTAACACCAAGTCACTTTCTTTATGTCCTGGTGACCTGTCATTAGTGGTCTTTATTTCTGTTATATAACATACATTATACTTTATAATCAGAACCTAAGGAATAATGTCTTTTGTACTACCACAGTACAAGTAGAGACAATTATCTTATTCACAAGAATCCAAGCTACTAATTTTATTAAAAAACAAAACAAACAATTTTTCATATGTACAAAGAGGTTGATTGGATTGACTTACAAAATAGGAAGTGGATCATCTCACAGCAGCTGTCTGTATACTGAAAAGGCAGGGAAACCCATAGCTATTGATTCCAAGAAGATGAAAACTAGAATTCCCTGTTAAACACTGAAGAGCTAGAAGCTCTCTGAAGTGTTGTTGATGTTGGGTTCATGATGAAAGGTAGAAGAGACTGAAATCTGTGAATGCTGAGGGCAGACTTAGATAGACTCACTCAGGTTGACTGGAGCTTGTCCTTGTATGCTAGCTATCTTGCTTTTCCACCATTTTCCGTTTGTGCTCTTAACCAATGAAGGGTACTACCAGCTTTCAGAGCATGTTTTCCAAAATTTCTGTTACTCTTCCACATGCCAATCACAGATGAAATTGCTACTACAGACCCACTCAGAATTGCTGTCAACTGGTTCCAGACAGCACTCAATCTGGTTAAATTGACAGCAGCTGCCAAGCACGATTGTCGTTGTATAGTAAAAGCAGGATTTGAACACAGGCAAGCTGTTCTTAGAATGTTGACCTTAACTGTTAGGCTGCACTGTTACTATAACACTATGTGGCAAAACTCTTTCTAAGGAAATTCTTGACCATACAAGGAAATGAAAAGTCTTAAAGATTTATGGAATAAATAGAAAAACATGGATAAAATTAGTTTTTTTTCACCTTCCAATGTCTTCCATTTCATCCAACACCCACAATTATTTCACAGCAGTGTATATGCTGAATAACTTGGTCCTCAGTGTATAAATAATCAAATTAGTAAAATCTTCCATATTCCATACTATTTTACAAAAACCGTTCCCCATTGATTTCAATTTGCTATTAACAATTAAAATTAATAATAGATTGACTAAACTTTTAATTTTATGGGTCTCCTTCATATAGAAATATGTGTTAAGCACTGTATGAATATATTTACAAATATATTCTGTGATGGAATTTTTTATTTTTAATTATTTATTTTTAATTATTTTAGACAATATTATTATAAAAGTCAGGCTGACTTCAAACTCTGACTTCTTGGCCTCAGCTTCCCACATACCTCCCCTTTTGATTTGGTTTTGTTTTCTTAATCTAGTATTTTATTTTTTATATTTTCCCTTTTCATGAAAATAGATTCCTTTCTCACACAGTATGTCCTGATTACAGTTTCCCCTTGCTCTACTCCTCTGAGTTTCTCTCCAC